>CAUYRT010068195.1:0-16786 GCA_963574885.1 Lepilemur ruficaudatus | reverse complement strand
GCCTAGCTCACAGCAACCTCAAACTCCTGGGCTCAAGCGATCCTCCTGCCTCAGCCTCCCAAGTAGCTGGGACTACAGGCATGTGCCACCATGCTCAGCTAATTTTTTCTATATATTTTTAGTTGGCCAATTAATTTCTTTGTATTTTTAATAGAGACGGGGTCTCGCTCTTGCTCAGGCTGGTTTCAAACTCCTGACCTTGAGTGATCCTCCCGCCTCGGCCTCCCAGAGTGCTAGGATTACAGGCATGAGACACCGTGCCCAGCCTATCTCCATATTTTTTATTTAGGAAAAGATGTTTAGATATAATTCTTAAGTGAGAAATTATAAATATACCATCCTTAAATGTACTGGATGCTTATCTGTGAGTTATTTTTCCAATGGCGATAATGGCTTTGCACTGAATCATTTATAGTCTTTCCACCAGTTCTTCTGGTGATAAGTAGCCTACATTTGAAAGATGGGTAATTTTAAGGAAGGCTGCAGTCTGAGACCATGAAATAAAGTAAAGCTGACTAGCCTAAGCTGAACTCTAGTCCATGACTCATCACTAGTTTGTCTAATCATTTGGAATAGCAAAATAAGCATAGGTTTATGTATCACAGGAATGCAAAAATCCCAGGTTTAATCATCAGGCCCCAAATTTCATGAGGTATCAATGTGATAAATAAACCTTTCACTCTACCTTCTTCTCCCCCTAAAACAATTGTATGAGTATGCAATGGGCTTAACAGTAGTATGTGTGGCATTTAGGGGTATTGAGTTGACTATAAGCTCAACATGAGTCAACAGTGAGATGTGGCTGCCAAAAAAGCTGATACAGTCTTTGGTTGCAATTATGAGAATATAGTGTCCAGAATACAAGGAAGGTGACTCTGTTCTATACTGACAGGAGCACACCTGAAATTAGTCTAGCTCTGGGCTAGATATACAGTATACAGATCATCTCAAATATGCAGAAAAGAGAGATGATATTGGTGAGAATATTTTACAACAACAACAAAGAGGTTAATGCACTGGGAACATTTATTTAGCAAAACAAAGCAAAAAACTCAAGAAGGATATTGTCACTTTATTCGGATATTTGAAGAGGGCCACGTGTAAGAGGTTTCTATTTATTTCACATGTCCCTAAGGAGAGGAGATGGAGTCAATGGATAGAAACTAAAAGAGGTATATTTCAGCCCAACACAGTTATTTCCAACAGGTGACGTCAAAAGATGAAATAGGCAGTTTCTGCAGACAATGAATTCTCAGTCATTCATGGTGTTTAAGTGTGGTCCAGATAACCACTTGGTGGGAGTATTGTAGAAGAAAGTCAATCATCAGATGAGTAGTTGAACTAGAGAGTCCAAGATATCTGCGTATTGCTATAACATGGACCAAATAAACCTTAGGGATATCAAATCCAAAGAGGATTGGGCCATAGAACATATGAACAGGCCATAGAACAATACAAGATAGTTTGGTATTTGAAGAAGTAAAAATAAGTGTGGTCTTACTGAAGAACCAAGTGATGGAAAGATTTTATTATTAATTTTATTAAATTTTTTTAGTCGGTTCGGTTTGGTTTAAAGGAAAAGGACCACTTTATTGCAAGAGTGTATGGACCTTATATTCTGGGACCTAATGGGACAGGAGTTCTTGTTCCAGAATCAGGAACAACTATCTCATGATTGCAAAGAACAATTTCAACCTGGAAATGGTTGTATCTGGGGACCAGTTAGGGGACTAAAACACTGTATGGGGGTTAAGAGGCCAAGTAGTACACAGTGTAAGGGTGAAACAAGTGTATAGAAAGAATTAGATATTTGTTAAGGTAGGCCAAATAGGCTTATGTTCTGTACTTCACCATTTGTAAATAACTGACATCCCAAAATCCTTCATGCTGAAGCAAAGTAGGTTGTGTACTCTGAGAGGCTATACTGTGTGCTAATGATCCATTGTGGAGAGCTTGCCATAGTGTAATATCGTAACTTACCAGGTTCCCTGCCCCACCATCAACCTTACCACTGGCAAGTTCAGCCCCCACCTTAAGCACTAGGCTAGTCCTGCCCTTAGTCCCAGAATCTGGGTCCTACCTCAGATCTCAACCTTGCTGCTACCCCTCCCTGAATTAATGCTCCAAATCTAATAACTAGTCTTCTAGTTTGGGGCATTAAACCTTTTGGTGTTCCAGTTCAGTAATTGAATTTCTGTTTTGTTTTATTAATTTCAAGTCTCTTTCTGAAATCCCAGTACACAAGCCCCCTTTTAAGTATAGCATTGCCAGAGGCTTGAATCTGGATTTTTGAGTCCTGCTACCTCTTTTTTTTTTTTTTTTTAGAGATTGGGTCTTACTATGTTGCCCAGGCTGGACTTGAACTCCTGGGCTCAAGTAATCCTCTCCCACCTCAGCCTCCCAAGCAGCCAAGACTGTAGGAGGGCACCATTGTGCCTAGAATATCCTGCTACCTCTTGCCACATTCTAGCATAGACTGCTTCCTAGACTACCATTTCTAAATCCCAGGGCCCCAGAGCCTCACCTTTGGGTGTCTGTGAGTGCAGCAGTTATAAGGTTCAATTCCAAGAATCAGGTATCCCTTCATCATCAGGAGCCTCTCTTATAGTCCCACGTTTCCCTCTGATCCAAGGAAGTTGGTCTGACCACATTCTGCACCGAGGGAGCAGATACTGGCCTGTGTCCTGAGCAATCCCTCTTCCATACCCAGCCTCTGCAGTCACTAGCCAAAAAGAGCTTCTAAAGCCTAGTTCTATACAACTTTTTGGACTTCTAGGCCATGATTCTGGGCAACCCAACCCCATCTTTTTTAACTGTATACTTTTCTTATCCAGACTCTGAAGAGTTAGATTCAGCTGTCCATTGCAAGCTGCACAGTTTGTCTCACAAAGCCTTATAACTATTCAACATTTGTTCTCTTCACTGCTTAGTTTTAATTTTTAATTTTGTTTATTTATTTTTTGGAGACAGAATCTGACTCTGTCCCCAAGGCTGGAGTGCAGTGGCGTCATCATAACTCACTGCAGCCTCCAACTGCGGGGCTCACGTGATCCTCCTGCCTTAGCCTCTTGCGTAGCTGGGATTATGGCCATGTGCCACCGTGCCCAGCTAATTTTTCTGAGACAGCGAGCTATGTTGCTCAGACTGGTCTTGAACTCAAATGATCCTCCCATTTCAGGCTCCCAGAATGCTAGGATTATAGGTGTGAGCAACCACACCCAGCCTTCCTTGTTAGTTTTAATTTTTAAAATAAGGCTCTCATTAGTTATTTTGTGAAATAGTTTAACTAAGATTATAACTTAGCATGCAGAGAAGAAAATTTAGAAAATGATAAAGCCAGGGTTTTTTTAGTGTATAAATATTTAATTGAAATTATGTATTTGTCTCTGTAGACATATACTTAGCAAGTCTCTGCTTTCAGCAGAAGGGAAGGCACAGAGGGCCAACATTTGTGGAACTTTCTAGTGTACCAGACCCAATGTGTTAATCATACCATTTCGTCTTTGCAGTTATCCTCCAAGGTGAATCCTATTATCTCCACTTTACTGATGTGGAAATTGAGGCGTAGAGGATTGCCAAAGTCACCTAGATAGTTAATGGCAGAGCTGGGTTCTAATCCAGAGCTCTTTGGGTACAAATTCCATTTGCTTTTTCCAACACCACCATTGCTTTCCACAGTCAAAGAGAAGTTGACATTAATTCATTATCAAGTTGATTGTATCAATATATAAGTATCCTAAAATGCATGTATGTTCCTGGATTGTTTACTGGACTGATAAATTTCTGGAGCATATATGCCAGAAACTGTGATGTAGATTAAGAATATTGACTTCTTTAGTAGAAAGACTGTTAATTTAAAACTATTTGCATTTGCCATTCTTTGGTAAAACTGGAAACACAGATACAATTTCAGATTACCTTTGAGCTATTATAAATCTTGAGGGAAACCTTGATTGTTTTTAGAAAGCTTCTGTGTCTGTCTAGACTGTATCTTGCAAACAGGCACTTCAAGATGTCATTATATGAATATTCAGAAACTAAAATGTAATAGAGCCTAGATGAGAATGTGTGATAATCTAAAGATATCATTTAAGTCAGAGCTTTAAAAATACGTGACTTGCAGTAAAAAAGGAAGCCTAGTAAACAAGTTCTTTACAATTCACCAAGCATGCTCTAATCCCACGTGTAACTCGAGTCCTTAAAAGCAGACTTAGAAAAGGCAAATGAAATAGATTTTCAAAATATAATTTTGAAGCTCAAGGTAAAATATATTTAATGTTTTAATTGTTTAATTGTATGAAATGGATTGCCTAAACTAATAGCTGGTGCTGGGAATGAAAAAACCTTTGCTAAGATTCTTCTATGAGGAAGCTGGTTTATGGCTTTCTGGAGCTGGGGGACACTCCTGCTTTAGATCATGGGCTCATCATAGGATTGTGATTGTTCCCTTTTTTTTTAAAACTCCCTGTAGCGGCTTTTACAGTGCTTTGCACATGGTGGTTGCTTAGTTGAGGTTGACTACCAGCTTATGGTCATTTAAATTCAGACTTAATTTTGTGGCTTGAAAAACAGGAAACAAAAATATGGCTTTTTTAAAATTTTTGTTTTTATTGAATATTGAATAGGCCTGAAGCGATATATTGAGAAACTCATTGTCTGGCTTAATAAGTAGAATGTTATGAGTTGATTTGATCCCATATCTTCTATATATATGGCATCATAGGGGATGTAGTCTTCCATAGCTTGCTATTTTTTCCTATTAAAATTTTAAATTGAGCTATAGTTCACATCCCACATAATTCACTCTTTTATATAGGTATACAGATCAGTGGTTTTTAGTATATTCCCAAGGTTGTGCAGCCATCACCACTATTCAGTTCTAGAACATTTCCTTTTTTCTTTTTTTTTTTCCTAGAGATGGGGTCTTGCTCTTGCTACAATGCCCAGGCTGCAGTGTGCTGGCTGTTCACAGGTGCAACATAGTACACTGCAGCCTTGAACTCCTGGGCTCAAGCAATCCTCCCACTTTAGCTTTCTGAGTAGCTGGGACTGCAGGTGCACACCACCACACCTGGCCAATTTTAGAGTTTTTTTATTACTCCCAAAAGAAACCCTGTACCTATTGGCAGTCACTCCTCATTCCTCTCTTTCCTCAACCACTAATCTACTTTCTGTCCCTATGGATTTACCTATTCTGGACATTTCACATAAATAAAATCATACAATATGTGGCCTTTTGTGTTTGGCTTCTTTTGCTTAGTATGTTTTTAAGGTCTGTGTTGCAGCATGAAGCAGTATTTCATTCCTTTTTGTGGCTTAATAATATTTCTTTGTGTGGATATATGACATTTTGCTTATCCATTCATTAGTTGATAGACCTTTGGATTGTTTCTACTTTTTGGCTATTATGAACAATGCTACTATGAACATTCACACACAAGCTTCAGTTTACACAGCTGTTTTCAATTCTTCTATATATATACGTAGTAGTGGAATTGCTGGGTCATACGGTAATTTTATGTTTGGCTTTTTTGAGGAACTGTCATACTGCTTTCCACAGTATCCTTTATAGGAATCTGCCATAATGTGTCTATCCATTCTTTGTTCCATACTGTATTGGGTTGTTTCCAGAGGTTGCTATTATTAACACTGTTGCTGTAAACATACTTGAGCATGTCTCTTACTATGCGTGTGTGAGAGTTTCTCTCTAGGGATTATGCCTAGGAGTGTAGAATATGCACAGGTTTTCCAAAGTGATTATAATAGTTATATTGCTATCAGCAATGTATAAGAATTACATTTGGGAAAACTTAGTTTTAAGTGTTCTGTTTGTTTTGTGTCTCTTTGAAAAAAGTCATTACTAAAAAGAAAGAAGTAGTGTTTGCAAGTGAAATTTGTCTTTTAGGCCTCTGATATTTTATTAGTAAGAATTATTTTAACCAAACAAAAGGCCAATAGCTAGAAAACTTAGTATGCAATTAGTATCTCATTACATTTTAAAATATTAGTGTGCAGCTTAAACAAGTCTTTGTCTGGTTGAGGTGGTAAAGGTTTTTGCTAGTAGCAGATGAGCCTTTGTGTTAATTAGAGCAATATCACACCAGCCTACTATTGTTCTCTTATGTAGGGTCTGGAGCAAGTACAATATAGCAGTTGGCAGAATCAGGGTATGGAGAGATGGGGGAGGGATGCTTCCCTTTCTTGGTACCTACCTATTAGCACATAATGATTATGTTAAACAAAATTGTGCCCATATGATGAGACTGTCCTATCTCATTATCTCATCATATAATATCACATGAAACGGTGGAGGGATGACAAAGTTTGGCGGGTTGTGCTCAGAACCTTGAAGGAGTTAGAAATGCTCTGTGGGGTAGAGCAAATCTATTGCTTATGAGGAAAGCCAGTCATGCCTGGAAAGCACAACAGGCCTGTGCCAGACCACGGGTCAACAGGGATGGCCACTGGAGGTGAAGACTGACCTCTGGAAGGCAGGTGGGTGAGGGAGGAGCAGCCTGCCTGGCAGCATCAGAGAAGCATGTGGGGAAGTGCTCCAGCTAAGAGCCAGAACTCAAGGACAGGATGCCACTTCCAAGGCAGGAGTGATGGCAGGAGAAAGGAAGAGATTGACATGATGCCCCAGCCCTAGGGGCATCTGTGTCCCAAGTATGTCACCCGGCCCTTTATTAAATGGTGGGAACTTGAATACAAGGAGGCAACTTTGTCTCAGGAACAGGCTATGACTAGTTGTTGGAAGTGGTGCACAAGATCAGCGGTAGGTGGACTTGACTTTTCTTCCTCTCACAGAGAGTAACAGTGTCTGTCGCTTTTTTTTGGTCCTTAATATGGGCTAAGTATTTATGTAAATTAATTTGTTTAATGGACAGAACAATTTTAGGAGGTAGATTCTATTATTGTCCCTATGTTACGAATGGAAAACCGAGGCAGAGAGAGGTGAGTAGCAGAGCCAGGATTTGAACGCAAACACTCTGGCTCCAGAGTCAAAGCTCCCTCACCATAGTACTATGATTCTCCCAGAAACACCATGGTTTGCGGAGTCAAACAGCCTTGTTTCTGATCCTCACTTCAACCTCAGGGAAGGGTTTCATATCGCTCCAGCCATACTTCATCTCTCTGCCTTTCTTTGTGACTTTAGGCAGTCAGCTAAACTGTCTGTGACCCACAGTTCCCTTATTTATAAAATGAGAAGCCTGGTTTGCAGATCCTATATGGAAATGCCTCACCCCTTGCCTGGTCCCTCAGTAGGGACTCAGTAAATACACATTAATAATACTCCTGCTAATAAACCTTTCCAAACTGAGCTCAGGACTTGGCCCGGAGCCTGGGACAGGGTGTAATGTGTACTGAGGATCAGGTAGTTTATCTAAGGAGATGAGAGACTCGGGGTCAGAATTCCAAGCAGGTACTGACAAAACTAGGTGCTCATCGCACAAGCTCCAGGATGCTTGGAATTAACCAAGTTTTCCAACACAGCTGGGGACTAGATTAAAATCTCAGTGACCTCATCCTTCATCTTTGTAATTAGGCTCCTGACCCTGATTGAACCTAAAAGAGGAGAAATTGGAAGATGACAAGGTCTGCTATTTCATTTTCTTGCATATTTCTCTTTATACTTAAATTCCTTTTTCCTTTTCCATTTGTAACATAGGGACAATAATAGAATCTACCTCCTAAAATTGTTCTGTCCATTAAACAAATTAATTTACATAAATGCTTACCCCATATTAAGGACCAAAAACAAGCGACAGCCACTGAAACTCACTGTGAGATCAACAGTCTCCTCGTTACAGTTTTCCTCTGTAATGAGTTGGTTACTGGATATAATGTCAGTTTATTTGAGAATTTGAGGATGATGAAGGAGAAATGGAAAGGTGTGGATAGCAAGAGATGACCTTAGGAGAATTGAATTTCTTCTTCCCCTTTTTCTGATATGAACCCAAAACTGGAGGTTAGATCATCCAGAAAGAGAGAATTCAGTGTTTTCCAAACAGCCTGCTCCTAAGAATGACCTGGAGTGGTGAGTCCTAATTCAGTAGATATAAGGAGACGACAAAGAATTCGTGTTTTTAATACTCTCCCCAACTATTATAATATTATATGGGAATAAAACTTAAACAATATTTAAATAAAGCCCCCAAGTGTGACTTATTAACACAGCTATAGAATTACTGAATATTCTTAGTATTGTCAGAAAATGCTCTTTATAATGTGCGTAAATATTTTTTACTATGGAAAAGTTTAAAGCTATATAAAAAAGAGAACGGTGTAATGGACCCTCATGTATCGTTACCCAGCCTCACCAACTTTCAACCCATGGCCAAGGATGAGGTGTTTTTGAAAGAGAATGTAAGAACAAAAATCTTGGAACCAAAATCAAAAGTGACTGCACTTGCTTTGTTTCTATACCTCGAACCTGGGAACAACCCAGATGTCCATCAATAGGTGAATGCATCAACATATTGTGGCATATCCTTGCAATGGAATGCTACTCAGCAATAAAAAGGAATGAATTGTTTATACACACAACAGTGAAGAAGTTCAGAATAATTACGCTGAGTGAAAAAAGCCAGGCCAAGAAAAGATACACACTGTATGACCTACTTATATAAAATTCTGGAAAATTCTATGTATATAAAATTTTAGAGGTCTACAAATTACATTCTGAGGGCTGATTCCAGCCTACCACCTATTCTGATAAATAAAGTTTTATCGGAACACAGCCATACTTACTCATTTATGTATTGTTTATGACTGCTTTTATGCTATAATGACAGAGTTTAGTAGTTGTCATAGAGACCATATGGTCTGTAAAGCTGGAAATATTTACTATCTGATTCTCTTGCTTCCTTCCTTCCTTCCTTCCTTCCTTCCTTCCTTCCTTCCTTCTTTCCTTCCTTCCTTCCTTCCTTTCTTTGTAATTTTTTTAGAGACAGGGTGTTGCTCTGTCACCCAGGCTGGAGTGCAATGGCCTGATCATAGCTCACTGCAGCCTTGAATTCCTGGGCTCAAGCTATCCTCCTGCCTCAGCCTCCCAGTAGCTGGGACAACAGGTATATGCCACCATACTTGACTAAGTTTTTAAAAAATTTTTCTGTAGAAACAGGGTCTCTCTATGTTACCTGGGCTGGCACTATCTGATTCTTTTAAAAAAGTTTGTCAACCACTGGTCAGATAGTAAACAACAAAAAATAAGCACAACCAGGAAGGAATAGTGACAAATCATGATTAGGGCTATGTCTGTTGAGAATAACGGGGGCAAAGGGGAATCTCCTTGAGCAGGGTGCATCTACATCTGCCATTGCATTGGAATACCCACCATTTTCCAAGTATGTTCTGTTTTCCTGCTGCCACGTCTTTGCACATTCTCTTGATCTATTATGCTCTTTGTTGCCATCCACTACTGTCAAAATTCTACCTACCCTCCAGGGCCCAGCCAAAATGCTACATTCCCCGGGGAGGTTTTCTCATCTCCCCTGCCATACTTCATTTGTCTCTTGTTTTTCTTAAGCTCATCAAGCTCTCTGTGTGTCACTCCCATGTGTAAGTTTCCTAAGAACAAGACCCATGTCCCATTCTCCGAATCCCTTGGGTCAGCATAGCCTCTTTGACAATCCGAGTCTAAGCCCTTTTGTGTGACATTTAAAAATAGTCCTCCTGAACTGACTTTGCCTAGCCTCCTCCTCTGCCCTTCCCCCATATCCTGAGCTCCAGCCAAATCAGACTACATGCAGTTACCCAAATGTACTATGTAGTTAACTGTTAAAATCTCCTCTTTTTATTGCCTTGGTTCCCTCAAAAACCAGAGCTAATAAAATGTTGGCTATTAGAATTACGTAGACGTGATTACATAACGGTGTTATGGTGTCCTTAATAAATGAAATCTAAAATATTACATTTTCTTGAACCCAGAAACTCATTCTGACTTTATTCTGTCTGAAGCTTTATAACATTTTCTGAAGATCATGTTGTACTCACTCTTTTTTCATCTGAATGTTTTGCAAGGAACTTTGGTCAAAAGCAATAAAGTCTCAATTTAGACATGATAAATATGTGATAGTCATGTCTTTCAGAATGAAAACATTGACTTTTAAAAATCATGCTTGCCTGAAAAACAAACCTGAATATATTTTATATTATATGTGGAAAAATGTACTGCCGTTCTTCACTCTTCTTTGCTTATGTTGAAGAACAATTGTGAAAAGCAAGGCACAGTATCCATGTCATGTGTGGATGAGTATGGAAAATAGCACACTGAGTGTGGCTATGACTTCAGTCTTATGAACCCAGGTACCAACTTTGAAACATTCACTTAATTTTCCAAATAAGACTTTGTCCTTTTTTTGTACATAAATGTACATACCTCTTTTCATTGTTTGCATGGGTTGCTGTTTTCTTTGCAGTAGAGTTTTGTGTAATTTCATCTACTGTAGATTAGATTAAGATCTTGTATTGTTTGCTAAGGATACATGAACCTAGGAAAAACAAGATGTTCATGGAGAGCTTGGGCAGATTCCGTGTATTTCCATCTGCATTCCTTGGCTCCCGGCCTCTTGTCCTGGTTCCCAGGTGCAGGGATGCAGATGTACCCAGAAAGGGTCCTGCTGTATTCGAGAAGTTCAATTTTTGCTATACCACATTTCTCTTTTATTCAACTTGGCACCTACATCACCATTCAAGAACAATTTATATCGATGATTTATGCCCTTGAAAGGAAACAGTCACAACTTTCAGTACTTTCTTTGTTCTTGAGCCCACCATGGTATTGGCAGGGAAAGCAGTGGCAAAACTAATTTAAACTACATAGAATTTCTTGGTTGCCAGCCTGCCTGGGTTTTCTAAAGCCCATTGTCCTACAAACCTGTAATATTTAAAGACCTGATTTGAATTTCTTGTATTTTCTATAAAATTCTGAATGTCCTCTTCTTTGGGTGATATTTGTATTTGCACACTTTTTTTTTTTTGAGACAGTCTCACTCTGTCACCCAGGCTAGTGTGTAGTGGCATTATCATAGCTCACTGCAACTTCAAACTCCTGGGCTCAAGCGATCCTCCTGCCTCAGCCTCCCACATAACTGGGACTACCAGTGGGTGCCACCACACCCAGCTAATTTTTTCTATTTTTAGTAGAGATGGGGTCTCACTCTTGCTTAGGCTGATCTCAAACTCCTGAGCTCAAGTGATCCTCCTGCCTTGGCTTCCCAGAGTGCTAGGATAACAGGTGTGAGCCACTGTGCCACTTTACCTGGCCTGTATTTGCACACTTTTTAAGTTACTTCTCAATCAGCTGTTTCCCTGATAGTACACCTTTGCAGTTGGTACCGTCAAAAAGGTTCCCCTCAGACAGGGGAGTTCTGATTGCTTAAAGCCAATGGAATAGACAACATACTAGGATATCCTTTCTTTGGGAAGTATGTGTCATAAATCTTCTTACTGATAGATGATTTGGATCTTAAGGCTCCCAGGTGCATGACCTTATTATAAGGAGATGATTAGGCAGTAGATTAAGATCTGCTTATTTCCTTGTTGACTATATAAAGCCCCCAGTACCTACTGGAGCCTGAATTTCTAACTTGTTCCATTGGTCTTTTAATGGCAGTGCAGCTCTACCAGTCATGGGAGAAGATATTTTTACATTTAAATGGAATATTCTAACTTTGTTTGGTAAGTAAGTAGTGACCCAAAAATTACAAAGCAGGAAAGTGGAATTTTAGTTTTTCATGTGAAAAGTTTCTATCACAAGAGAATCAAATTTTTTATTCTTTGTGTATGTAGGTAGGCAGATTTCTCCATGTTCTGTGAAACCGTGTTACTGCAGGGAAGGAAGCAAAAAAAGAAATCAGCAACTGAGGATGGTGGCATTTTAGGAATTTTGCTTAATAAAATCATGGTGAAGATGAATGCCTTTGACCAGAGAAAATGGAGCTGGTGATGCCTTCGGTTGTGTTCAGAGATCTCTCAGCCTGTGATAACTTTGTACTGCATAGGTTCGGCTTGGCATTATCAAGCTACTGCTAGCTACTTTTGTGCAAGTTTACCAGATAAGGCACAGAGGACAACAACCTCTTGGTCCACATTAACACTGAATTGGTAATTCGGTGATATTTAGCAGCCACTGTCACTCTCAATTATAAGTAAAAGGATGCTTTGGGGAGAAGGAGAAAGGAAGAAAAAAACATGAGAAAGCAAAAAGATGGCAGAAGAGTTGTCAAAGAGAGGCAGGAGCAGGGAGTGAGAGGGAAAATAGGTACATGTGGTGGAAATGTGAAAGTTCTCCCAATTGTTCCATCAGCTTCATCTCACTGGCACAGATTCTGGAAGTTTCCTATTTCTGGAGTAGAGCGCAGACATGATGCATTTCCCACTAAGACAGATTTATATCCAGGAAACATCATCTTAAGATGCTGTGCCAGGCTTGTGGATTCTTCTCTGTGTCATTGCTTCAGAGAATGGTGTGGGTTCAGCACCTACTTTAGACACTAGAGCTAGTCAGTTTCATGCCTACTTGGGCCACTTTCTAGTTTTGACCTTATATATGGTATCATGAAAATTCTAAGAAGGAGAGGACACTCATTGTTCTGAATTTCAGCATAAATCAAGTCATTAGGAAAAAAAAAACATTTTTATTCTAGAACCATCACATCTGTCTGTCCATCCATAAGGCCAGAAGTTATAAGAGACAAGTCACATTCTCATTTTGCTTTGTGCTCTTTGGGCCTGACATCAGTCTGTATCTGATCCCCAAGGAGTGGCGGAAACAAGCAATGTTTTTCAGAGTGGAGCTAAAAAAGGCATTCCGTGGAAGGGAATATATTTTATTGATCAATAATTAGTCTTTTTATAACATGTTTTGTATTATGATTTGAAAGCCTCCAATGGAAGCGTCTCGGGAACTACTAAGTCACAGCCTGTCAGCATGCCCCTAAATGTAGCCAGAATCATCGGAACAAAAAATCTCAATGCGTGGCCAAATCTCTAAATTCTTGGGGATGGTACACAGAAATTAGCCACTTCAATTTTCTACTTGTGTTTTTATTTCTGTTGCATTTCCTGACTTGTGATACATTTTCTTGCCATAGAAGCACTTAGTGTCTTGGCATTCAGACTTATTTTCCAGTGTTTTTTCTGATCAAATCAATAGCCCTCTACTTATATAGTCTATATGTGGTGGAAAGAAAATCACAAATATCTAACATGGGGGCCTAATTTATTCTGAAGTGGCTAAGAATTTCACCAGCCATGAATGATGCATTATCTGTGATGTTAACTAGAATACACTGGGCTCCAATCTCTTTTGGGGGCTCTATAGGGTTCTTCTGGGTGCAGAGGGGAAGATGACATTTCAGGAAATCTCTGTGACATTTCAGGAAATCCCTCCCTGGCTTCCTCTCTTCCAGGTAGGCTGAGAGAGGGCTTTCTTCTCTATGGTGCTAGTGAAAACTTGGCAGGTGGAGCAAGAACTGTTAGTTTTTCACCCCCTGTTGGATTCCTTCACACATACAGCCCATGTATAGGATGGATGTCTTTTCCTTTGGTGCCAAAGACTTGGGAACAGAGAATGGTAACTTTTGAAACCCATTTTTGTTGTTCCAAACTTTGCACAGTGTGGTGGTGGAAAAGAACCAGGTTGCTGTACCAGATGGGCACCCTCGCCCAGGTTATGGCTATTCCTAAATCACATTCTATGAAACCCCACTCCTGCACTATTCTTGCATTATCTACTCCTTGGTCTTAGGGAAGTTACCTTAGTGTTCCTGTGCTTTAGTTTCCTGACCTCCTTGAAATGTGGCAAAGAAGCACGTCCCTTCATCTAGCACATATTTATCAAGTTCTGGGAAAACAGTGTGAATGAGCCAGCACATCCTTCCTTGATGGGACTCATAGTCTAATTAGGACCAAGGCAATTAGAGGCCAACAGGAAATGACCTCAAATTGAAGTTAAGGAATCTGTGAACCCTTAGAACTCTGGCAAGGTGAGCTGGGGTGTAACCAGCAGGAAGTATGACTCAACTGTGTCTGTAACCAAGAAGGCTTAAACCAAATCATCTGAAGGAAAGGAGGTGCCAACATATGCTTCCAAAAAATAAAATGACAGGCAGAGAGAAAAACAAAACAGTGCATTCCCAGACCATGCCAGGAAGAGGGAAGGCCACAGACTTTGATGTTGTCTAATTACCATTGCATAGAGTTGGGACAGGGTGTGTGGAAACTGGGATTTGGTGATAGACTGAGTTTGAATTCCAGTTTTGCCACTTCTTATTATGCCTTAGACAAGTCACTTTCAACTCCCTGAGCTTCAGTTTGCTCATCTTTAAAAGTGAATCAAAAATTTTCTACCTTGCAGGGTTGTTGCGTGTGGGTGCTCAGTGCCATCACATGCACTTATTAAATAACTGTTAGCTTTTTCTGTAAGGGACTGACCTGAGGTTTGAATCCAGCTATGTCTTGGTTCTGTTGCTCCCAAGATGTCACCATGCTAGCATTTTTTTTTTTTTTAAATAAAGGGAAGAATTGGGTAAGGAAGGGCTGTGTTTTAATGATATTGCTGCTTAACTGCTAACTGTTTTGATATGTTGAACAAAGTCCATTGATTCTTCAGGGAGGAGTGCTTGCTAGTAAGCGTGAGTTAGCACATTTGCATTATTAACTTGTTCAGAAGCCTTTTGTGGCAGATTGATTTTAAAAGCCCCCAACAAAACAGAGGATTTTATTTAATAGAAATATTGTCAGAATGACATTGAGATTTGGGTTTGGCTTTGAAATCATTCAATACAAGTTAAATAAGGTCTTTTTTCTCTGGCAGATGTGAGAATCATGATGTGGGACCGGCGAGGCGGTTCACGCCTATAATCCTAGCACTCTGGGAGGCTGAGGTGGGAGAATTGCTTGAGCTCAGGAGTTTGAGACCAGCCTGAGCATGAGAGGAGCCCCTGTCTCTACTAAAGATAGAAAAATAGCTGGGCAAGGTGGCGCATGTCTCTAGTCCCAGCTACTTGGGAGGCTGAGGCAGGAGGATCACCTGAGCCCAGGAGTTTGAGGTTGTAATGAGCTAAGATGATGCCACTGCACTCTAGCCAGGGTGACGGAGTGAGACTCTGTGGCAAAAGAGAAAAAAAAAAAAAACAGAACTGTGTTGTGTTGGGGAAATATCCTCCATCACCTGGTGGGAGCCTTGCCTGGGGTAGGGGGTGGATATTTTCCTGGAGCACCCTGGTAACCCCACCCAGCAGGCCTTGCCTGCCTTATCTAAAAGTAAGGACTTGGGCTTAATATAGAAAGGTAGATGGCCTGGTGCAGTGGCTCACGCCTGTGATCCTAGCACTCTGGGAGGCCGAGGCAGGTGGATCGCTCAAGGTCAGGAGTTCAAAACCAGCCTAAGCAAGAGCGAGACCCTGTCTCTACTAAAAATAGAAAGAAGTTAATTGGCCAACTAAAAAAATATATATAGAAAAAATTAGCCGGGCATGGTGGCGCATACCTGTAGTCCCAGCTACTTGGGAGGCTGAGGCAGGAGGATCGCCTGAGCCCAGGAGTTTGTGGTTGCTGTGAGCTAGGTTGACGCCACGGCACTCTAGCCTGGGCAACAGAGTGAGACTCTGTCTCAAAAAAAAAAAAGGAAAAAAAAAGAAAAGTAGAGAAATCCGGTTACTGGTATTTTCAACCTGCAGGGTCTACCTGCGTTTGAATGGGCTGGATGTACGCCCAGGTGTGTCTTTGTGAGTTTCCATTCTGTGATTCTGGGGCAGAGAACAAATAGAAGAAAATTGCTAAAGAAAAGAGGAGAGTTTCTGTGGCTTCTTCAACAACAGTTCCGGATTTCTATCCTCAAAATGGGTAGAGAATATGGGTCCCAGGTCCCACATGTGGAGAGTTGCAGTGTACTTCTCATGTGTCTTCATCCTCATTTGAATTCAGTGCTGAAACATCTGGATCAGTTTTACAGAGGAGGTTTTGAGTAGATTGCTTGCAGCCCTGAAAGTCACACTTCTCTGAATTGGTTTAACACCAATCCAAAACCTATTGGTGTTCCTGTTACATTTTGCAACTGCTCATATGCCCCTTAAGAAAGGACCTCTCTAGAGAAACAAGAAGCACCAGTTCATGGTAGGGGAAGATGAGGCCCTCAGAAATGGTCACAGCTTATTTGGGGTATGCCACTGGTGCAGCAGGCTCATAGCCCCACCAGAGGTCCTTGTTATAGGCTGAGGGCTGGCAAACTTTTTCTTAAAGGGCCTGAAAGTATTATAAATAATTTTGGCTTTGCCAATCATAAAGTTTATGTCTCAACCACTCGACTCTGCTGTTTTAGCTCTAATACAACCATAGAAAATAGGGTAAAGGAATGGGTGTGATTATGTTCCAGTAAAACTTTATTTAACAAATAGGCCTCCATCCTGCAGTCCCTAATTTGCTGACCCCAGCATGGACCATCGTAAACTTTCTCTGCCCTTCAGAGTTTGAAAATCATACTTTGGAGTAAGAAACTCATTTGAATATAAATTACATATGTTTAGATAAAGAAGCTTCAGTATTTATGTATCATACTGTTTCCTTAAAACTTCATTTGTAAAGCCGGGCGCGGTGGCTCACGCCTGTAATCCTAGCACTCTGGGAGGCTGAGGCGGGAGGATAGCTCAAGGTCGGCAGTTCGAGACCAGCCTGAGCAAGAGCGAGACCCCGTCTCTACTATAAATGAAAGAAATTAATTGGCCAACTAAAAATACATGTAAAAAATTAGCCGGGCATGGTGGCGCATGCCTGTAGTCCC
>CAUYRT010068193.1:0-21508 GCA_963574885.1 Lepilemur ruficaudatus | reverse complement strand
TTCTACTGTAAATAGAAAGAAATTAATTGACCAACTAAAAACATATAGAAAAAATTAGCTGGGCATGGTGGCGCATGCCTGTAGTCCCAGCTACTTGGGAGGCTGAGGCAGAAGGATCGCTTGAGCCCAGGAGTTTGAGGTTGCTGTGAGCGAGGCTGACGCCATGGCACTCTAGCCCAGGCAACACAGTGAGACTCTGTCTCAAAAAAAAAAAAAAAAAGCCCTGGAAGGGTTTCTGCATAGAAAGGGCTTGATCAGATTTGTATGTTTGAACAACTTATGGAACCTAAAAATGCATTTGAGAGGGCCCAGAGTTGGATGCAGAGAGACCAGTTACAGACCGCTACAGTGGACCACGTGAGAGATGTCGGGGCTTGGAGTAAGTTAGGGTGGAGAGAGCTGGATGGAGAAAAGCAGATGCATTCAGGCGTCACCGCGGGGCACGATGCACAGGACGCAGCCGTGCGGTAGCTGCGGCGGTCCAGCTGATGCCGTAGGAAGAGCCAAAGATGACCCGGAAGATCGGGTGAGCAGCGGGACACCCCCTGGAGCAGGCGCAGGGGAGGAAGGCCTGGCTCACGGCGGAGATGATGGGTTCAGTTGGGCCCTGGTGGAACTTGAAGTACCCCCAGCGCCTCATTCCTAGTAGTTACCTGTGGTGGTCACTCAAATGGTGCTACCACTCTTGGAACTTTGCAGGGACTTCTCAGAAAACCATTATCAAAGCCATTTTGTCAGTCGCATAAACTAGTCATGCGTTTTTATAGGCGTGACTCTCTTTTTGGGGGAAAAAAAAAAAGGGAGGGACAGAGGGAGAGCAGGCCACTGCCTGGAGATGTGCGTTAGCATCTATTTTTCATAAAAGCAATAGAAATAAAAATTCTATACTTTTCAAATAGCAAGTCACTCCGTATTCTGTGCTAGTCATCTCTATGACTAGACTTAAATCATTATGAATTTTGGCTATTTCCAAAATCAGACCACCCCTAATGATGTAGTTCTGGGGTCCCAAGGCTGTGGAAGAGAACATGCCTCGGACCTGAGGGATCTCCACAAGGGCAGTCACGGGGCTGACGGCAGTGTGCACAGAGCTGACAAGTAGCCTTCCAAGCTCACCGTGCCCAGTGACTGCGTGTGGCCAGATGTCTTTGTTCTGATGTGATGATTAAGAAGCCTGTTGTGCCAGGCGCGGTGGCTCACGCCTGTAATCCTAGCACTCTGGGAGGCCGAGGCGGGAGGATCACTCAAGGTCAGGAGTTTGAAACCAGCCTGAGCAAGAGTGAGACCCCCGTCTCTACTAAAAATAGAAATTAATTGGACAACTAAAAATATATAGAAAATATTAGCCGAGCATGGTGGCGCAGGCCTGTAGTCCCAGCTACTCGGGAGGCTGAGGCAGGAGGATCGCTTGAGTCCAGGAATTAAAGGTTGCTGTGAGCTAGGCTGATGCCACGGCACTCTAGCCTGGGCAAGAGAGTGAGACTCTGTCTCAAAAAAAAAAAAAAGAAAGAAAAAGAAGAAGCCTGTTGTATTTCTCTAGTCCCAAGAATTCTCCGAGAAAAGGTCTCTTTCTTCTCCCCTGAGACAGGCACAAGAGTTTACCTTCTTTGTATTATCTCTGTTCTCCAGGAAACCGGGGACCAAACTGAGTTTTATGATGTGTCTTACAGGATTGACCTGTAGACCTTGGACCCCAGGTCTGCCTACATGGCTCTGGGCAGGAAGATGGAGGCAAAAATTGAGCTGTAAAAGTCTCCATAGACAAAAATCACTGAATTGGCCAGCAAGATCTCCAGTCCTGAAATAGACAGGGTTGTAACAGAATACACAACACGTAAGCTCAAAACCGAGTCCCCCGGGCAATCTGCCATGGTTAGGATGGGAGAGCAAGTATAACCTGTCACTGCTGTGTTCTCCCTTCCCACAGAGGATGAACTGGTCACAACCAAAATGAAAAACAGCATTCAGGCAACACAGAAACTATATATGGTGTCTGAATAGTTGTCTTAGCCCTCTGGCTGGGGGTAGTATGGCCATTTCATGGACCCAATGAGCAGACTAGGTCTCCACCCAACCTCTGACCCTTATGTGATTACATCCCACTCAAACAGCGTTCCCTTTTGTGCAGTAAGAAACGTCTATAGAATTATCTGGGGGCTACTGCCCCCAGCTACAGTAGCAGATGTAGCAAAATGAGCTCTCTGTGACTTTCTGCATTAGATCAATTCCTGGTGTGCCAACCACGATACACTGCAGTTTTCCCAATAGCTGTCAAGGGCATGAGACAAGAGAAAAGGCTGTCACACCTCCTCCCCGGGCAGCCAGGCCCTGCCTTCACTTCAGGCAGGGGCTCACTGGCAAAGGATCTGCTGTGGTGGCCGGGGGCGGCAGAAGGCAGCCGAGGGCGTCTCCAGGTCCCCATGCGGCAATCAGGGATGCCGAGAGGTATCCGGCACCAACTTGACCATGCAGCTGCCGTTCAGGACCACTTGTGCAAAGCCCAGCAGGAGCTCCTGTCACTTCATGGGAGGAAGAACTTTATATCAAACAAGGCCACTCCCTCTTAGCTGCCGAATGAAGCAGTCTCATTTCTTTCTTTAATCATTCAATTCTAATGCATTACTGCCAAGCATCATCCCTGCCCCCAGGAGTAGAAACATGGAAAATGCACAGCCAGGCTCTGCTGACTAAACTCCTGCCCTTACCAGGGTCTAGTCCGGCTCCGCGTGGCTGCTGAGGAAGCTGCCAGCTCATTGGACAGCCCGAGTCCCCTCCACTCCGGCTTCCTCAGGCACCGTGCAGGGGCGCTTCAGGAGGCTGTGTGATACAGTGGTCAAAAGCATGGACTTTGGAGTCAGATAGCTCCCAGCTCCACGCCTTGCCATCTGTAGGACCGTTGGCATAGACCTCAGCATCTTTAAGCCTCCATCTCCTTGTGTGTAAAATGAAAATAAAAACTCATTTATCTGGTGGAGCATTTTGAACGTTAACTGAGGTAAGATACAGTACTTAGGGCAGTGTTTGGAATAGAGTAAGCGCTCACTAAGTATTAGCAGTGATGGTGATGATGGTGATGATTGGCAACAGTCTAGGGCAGGCGGAAAGGACGTGGTCCCTCCTTGTGTACGAGGGCGGAGGCAGCCGGGAGGAGTATGCAGATGCCAGAATGGCAAGTTTGCCAGACTTAGTAACGAGGCTCCCAGGCTGGACGAGGGGGCAGAGGGAGAGCGGTGTGTTAGAGATGGCGTGTGCCAGCCTGTGGTGCAATGCCACACCCAGGTGGCTTCCAGCAGATGACCGTTACCGCCTCGCATTATATTTTCTATGTCTGTGTTTCCTAAGCGCAGGATTGACTGATGGCTAGAATTTAAACGACCCTCTTTGTTGAGTAGAAGTTCTACGACTGTGATTTCCTGAGAAGTTAGTGTAACCTTTTCTTCCTTCCAAGTACATCAAATTTCAGCCGCCATCTCTTCCCAACAAACAAATCTTACGCTCATACTGCCCAAGAAAGTGGTTCTTGCCACGGAATGCCTCTAAATGTCTGATTACCGTCGTCCCAGCTAATTGATGTCTCTCTGTGGTCTCGCAACTGCCTCTTTGAACTTCCAGCTCTCAGCTGGGTCAGCCGTGGTTTTATTTAACGTGTCTTGCTATTGCTTTTGTTATTTTTGTTTTGATTTGTTCTCATTTAATCCTGAAACAGCGCGGCATAGGACTTTCTGACCTGCGTTCCCCCCTCCGAATGCCCCGTTTTGCCCAAGTTGACTGTGTTGGTAAGTGGTGGGCGCCTCTCCAGCTTCTGAAAAATGCATTCAGCTTCTTCTTTTCTTGTGCGTCTCTTCTGCTTTGCCAGGTCAAGCTGGGAACTGCCTGACTTGAGGGAAGGGAGAGTAAAAGCCATCAGTGACTCAGATGGGGTGAGCTACCCTTGGTACGGGAACACCACAGAAACCGTGACCCTCGTTGGCCCCACCAACAAGATCTCCAGGTTCTCCGTCAGCATGAACGACAACTTCTACCCCAGCGTGACGTGGGCGGTGCCTGTGAGTGACAACAACGTGCCACTGCTCACGAGAATCAAGAGGGACCAGAGTTTCACGACCTGGCTGGTGGCCATGAATACCACCACCAAGGAGAAGATCATTCTTCAGACCATCAAGTGGAGGATGAGGGTGGACATCGAGGTGGACCCTCTGCAGCTGCTGGGGCAACGGGCCCGGCTGGTGGGCAGGACTCAGCAGGAGCAGCCCCGGATCCTGAGCCGGATGGAGCCCATCCCCCCTAACGCACTGGTGAAACCCAATGCCAACGATGCCCAGGTCCTCATGTGGAGGCCCAAGCGAGGGCCACCTCTGGTTGTGATCCCTCCTAAGTAGAAGCAGACTGGCCTGACCGTGTGGAGCACATGCCCCCTGAGACACGCAGTGAGGGTGCCAGGGGTGCCAGGAGCCAAACTGAGTTTCTGAGCCAAAGCAGACCTCCTGGTTTGCCAGCCTCTGCAGCCGCTTGCGAAGAGAAGGGGCTGCTCCTTGGCTGGTAGAACCACAGTCCTTAGGAAAAGTTTCTTCCTCTTAGGAATAAAGAAATCACTGATTTGACAGACTTGCTGTGATTACCACGCAAGTAGCCATATTTTGGAGCTGACCAGGATGATTCTTTTATCTGAACTATTGACCATTTCTTTCCTGTGAGATGCAGGGGATGGAAACAAAATTAAACCGTGCCTGTGGCAAATGCTGCTTCCCAACCAATTAGAAGAGGGAGTGAAAACATCCACACCAGGTGTTTGTAAGACAAGACAATCTTGCTGTGGGGGGAACGGAAGTCAGGTGGTGAAAAAATGGGTGATGGGGAGAGGAAAGAATAAGTTGTTATTACAAATTAATACCTGTGCATTTACTAGTTGATCATCAGGTCTCCAGCAAACTCCCTGGAACGGACATAACGCTCAGAAAACTGGAGAAATGATATTTGCTCCATTCTGCAGGGGGAAAGCCTCCTCGGAACTGTCCAAGGTGCTGATGAGAACTAACCAACGGAGAGTCCCATTGGTTCCATCTACCCACCGCTTTCCAAAAAGATTGTTTATTCAGAGTATTTTTAGTCACAGTATTTGGGTGTGTAGTTGCTGTATTCTCCAGCAGCTGTGATATCTGGGACCCTCATCATGTTTTTTAGTGAAATCCAAACTATGATTTTTGTTTACAGCTGCTTATTCTCACGCCACCACCAGCCCTAACTTTACAGAAAGAAAATTGATAAGCCACGAATCCGTGTAGGGTTTCACGAACACTTCAGCAAATAAGAACAGTATTCTTATTCCTTTTCTTTTTAGTTTCTGAATTATTTAAACCTGGAATGCGAAAATATGCGTGCACACACACGCCAGGATGCATGTAGCATAATCATTAGCAGATTCGCCAGCAGTGCCTGCATACGTACCTGTAGCCTTCGTACACACACAGTCCGTACGCTGCGTACCCATGTGTTTATTTTAGTTCTGTTAATATTTCACAGAAGCTCAGCTTGAACTTCTTGAGCATTAGTAAGAAAGTGCTTCCTAAGGCTTAACTTCAGAGCTCTTTAATGAAAATCTGAGCTACTCACATTAAGAAATCTTGTATTGCCAAGATCCAGCCAATAAAGATGGGAGGCTAGGTTTCTTTTTAGTCAGACCAATACAAAACTTTAAAGTTTTCAGTCTTTACAATGAGGATTTTTCTAGCTCTTCTAGCTTGAATCACCCCTCCCAAAAAAACAAGAGCTTTCCCCTTTATTCCCCATGATGCAAATTGTGAGATTATATATATATATATATGAATATGATTCCTTATTGTAAACCCCCCATGCAAACTAATTACAAATTTTTCACAGTGCCAGTGTGGACCTAGATGAGTAGACACAGCTAGCCTAATTTCAGAGGTGAGAGAGCTGTGGTTCAGAGCAATTACTGCAATCTCATGATTGGCTCCAGAGATCTGTCTTCTACCAGAGTTTGAGGATAGAGAATAAAAAGCGGGAGGACTTGTTCATTGTTTTTATTAAAAATGCAGTTTAGTTTAATTTATTTCAGGTTCTCTTCCCAGGGGATGGTACTTATTTACATAAGAGTGCTAACAGAGTCACTCCAAATTATGACACTCCGACCATCAGCTGTTCTGTTATGGATTAGTTATTGATGGCGAGTTATTTATAACAGCGCATTAATGACACGTCAGGGACTCACAGAAGACCTGGAAACATTCCATCTAGAAATGATTCAGTTGTTACATTTGGATTCCTCTTTCCCTTTTGTTTTTCTGTGGGAGAGGTAGCCCCAAAGAGCTCCAATGGCTGAAGTATAAAGCTGCTTATTCCCCATGTTGACATCAGAAACAGCAGTCTCGCCCTTGAATTGAGTTAGATGCCACCCTCATGGGATTCAGGGGGAGTAGATACTTACACTGGAATTTTATCCATGCAGGCCCACTTTAAGAAAACCTGACATTTAAAAATCCAAAATTGTAATGAACAACAACACAGTAATAAGATAGGGTTTTTGCCTTACAAAATCCTATACAAGATTTCTGTTTTCAAATTTCCCTGGCCTTTTAAAATAAGATACGACTTACATAATTATATTTACACGTAACACAGTTTTTTCAAGGGCATACCTGTATTTATAAAGCAAGGTGCAGCATTCTTAGCCAGACTTGCCCCTGAAAAAACCACACTTTTCAGAGTTTTACAAGAAATTACTCCAAGGCAGTTTGTTGGGAAATTACATAATGACAGAATGAGAAAAATAGATGGGAAAGTGCTTGTAAAAGTTAAAAGCGCTATGCAAATATACATTGTGATTATTGTCATCGATACTATTGCAAACTCTACAATGGAGCTTCTCAGTTCTGAAATCAGCCCGTCAGAATGCTCTATTCCCCTGCAGCCAATTATCTTAAAGTTATCATTGTTTTACAAGGAAATGACCCCTTTTGTTCCAGTGATTTATGGATCATTACCTTTCAGCTTAGGATATTGTCAAATGAAAGGCTCTCTTAAAAGAGAGAATAGAAGGCCGGGCACAGTGGCTCACGCCTGTAATCCCAGCACTCTGGGCCGCCTGTAATCCCAGCACTCTGGAAGGCCGAGGCAGGAGGATCTCTCAAGGTTGGGAGTTCGAAACCAGCCTGAGCAAGAGGGAGACCCTGTTTCTACTATAAATAGAAAGAAATTAATTGGCCAACTAAAATATATAGAGAGAAAAAATTAGCCGGGCATGGTGGCACATGCCTGTAGTCCCAGCTACTTGGGAAGCTGAGGCAGAAGGATCGCTTGAGCCCAGGAGTTTGAGGTTGCTGTGAGCTAGGCTGACGCCACGGCACTCTAGCCTGGGCAACAGAGTGAGACTCTGTCTCAAAAAAAAAAAAAGAGAGAGAGAGAATAGAGAGTTGACCTTGGAATCTCCGTTCGGGTCACCTCCATCCTCTTATCCAGCCTTCTTTCCCCTCAAAGTGCCTGCATCTGATACCAGATGCAAAGGGGCTCATTCAGTGCCTTAAGTTTTAGTTGGGGGGTCTCAGGACTGTATTTAAATTCTACACACACACACACACACACACACACACACACGTGCACACGTGCACACACACACATACACACGCGTGCACACAGAGTTTCTTGGTGGCACAAGAGTTTTGAATTCCTGTGTAAGACAAAGCATTTCATCAGGTCTTAGATTTTTAAATCAGATCACCTTTGAGATCTTTTAGTCCATGATCTCAAAGGAAATTGAGGCCCAGTTAAATTAGGTCATCTGTTCAGGGTCACATACCTAACCAGCAGAAGAGCTAAGAGAAGGCTCCAGGTCTCCCAACTCTTATCTCCCAGCAGAGTCACACTCACCTGCGATCCACAGCCGCCTCTTGTCTCCAGCCAAAATATCGCCACCGTCCCTGAACCATTCACTCACAGACCAATCAGTCTAAAACTAGAGGTGATTGGATCCATCCTTTAAAGAACAAGGGGAAATCCTTATCACTATTATGTCCCAAAAAATGAGTGTTCCGGATGCCCTTTTGTCTGTGACAGCTGTTTTCCTGTTGAACCCTTAATCTGGTCTCTCTGCTGTGTCCATTTTACATTCCTGGGTCATTACCGTGGCCCACAGCAGGTGGGAAGGTTGGAGGCTAGTCCCCTATCCTCCTCCCATTGCAGGGACCTCTCTACAGATCCCCCTCTCCTGTCGCTGGGAATAGTATCTCATAGGTCAAAGTCATGTTCGAAGCAGCAATTCTGAGCAATAAAATAAAATAACTTCGGTTCATACCGTATTTTACAAAAGGCTTCCACATGCCTTCTGCCATCCCCAGTCTTACGAGGAGTGTAATACTGCTGTTATTATCCCCACCCACAGATAGTAAATTGAGACCAGGAGGTTAAGTGACGTGTCTGCTGGCACACAAACAGGAAACGTCAGGAGCCGGGATCCAAAAGGGGGCCTTATAGCTCCAAATTCCCCGCCCGTCCACCACGCTGTGATGCCTTTCTGCCTAGAGGCCACAAAAGAAAAGGAAGGAAAGGAGAGAGCACTCACCTTCACCTACATAGGCACGTGGTCTCTGCCAGTCTATTAAGTGGACACATTGAAACTACCAGAATGAGCCCTGTCTCCTTACACAGAAAGCCTTGTAATCCTCAGGGAGGTCGGCCCCGAAAAATGCCTGCTGGGGGCTGCAGTGTGGGTGGGCTGGCTGGGAGTCACCAGCGCCTAGCAGGGTACTGGTCATTAGTGGAGCAGGAAATCTGCTCCCCTGGTCTCAGAACCCCTTCACCACCCCAAGGACGAAAAGGGGGAGGAAAGCGAGCATCCCGCCGCTGAGGTCCCAGCTGAGCGAGGCCCTGCCACCGCTGTCCCTCAACACAGGGGAGAAGCCCGTGGGGCAGAGGCAGTGGACACAACGGGTTTCCCAGCCCTGGCTGGCACAGTGAACGTTCTCGTTAGAACAGAGGGCACAATTAAACACGGCCGGAGCCAGCTCCCGACTGAGTTGCAGAGAAAGATGTAAACACACATACACACACGGAGACCCACCGCACACACACTCTTCAGGCTGAAAAGAAAACTAATCAGAAGCCTGGTGAACGCCTGAACTCTATAATTAAAGCCTAAATGATCCTTAGCTAGAAAGGGCGCTGAGTGAGCAAGCTCTGTGCACACGGATATTTTTACCCCAGAGCCGTATTGCCATTAATTTCTTTTGAGATCTTGAGGACATCTGGTTCTGGTTTCCCCGGTAGGACAAATGCCTATGGAAGGCCATCATCGGGAGAGTTGCCAGTTCGGTGGCCAGAGGACAGCCAAGGTTATGTGGCATTCCAAACGCTTTCATAGGCATGCGTCTGGGAGACGGAGTGCCATCCCCCGACCCCGGGTCAGCCACGCACCGCCCATGACAGACCCCGTCTCCAACCTCAGTCTTCCCCAAACCCCCGTGATGCGTAAATGCCTTCCAGCTCACGAAGGGTTTTTACTTTCCTCTGTGTAGAGTAAAACGCATCTCTGTTCAAGATGGGGAATCTTAGCGTTTCCCATCCTTCTGGCATTATTACTGTTAATAACAGCAACTCCCATTTGATGAGTCTATTGCAGACACAAGTACTTTGTCATTTTATCCCCAACAGTCCCGTAAGATTGTCACTGTATCCCCGTCTTACAGGAGAGGAATTTGAAGCAGAGACCTCCAGGGCCTTGTCCAAGGTCACCCTCATTCTAGCGGTGCTCTGAGGACTTGAGCTTCTCTCCGTTCTCACGGGACATTCTCTCCCCTGTTAAATGCAAACACGCTTCTCTGCTTGTCCGGCCACTGCTGTTGCTCGCGCAGGGCTTACGAGGAGAGGGCGTCCTTGCGGGGCTGCCCCAGCTGGTCCCTGGGTGCACGTTAACAAGACAGAGTGAATTCCCCTGAGGAGTCTGGGTTGGAGCGGCCCAGACTCTGTGCCTGCAGATTTCTCTCCTCTCCCATAGAAGGGAGGCCCACCTGGGTGCTCTGAGGAAAGAGGCCAGAGCCCAGGAACTGAGCATGACTTGAGATCGTCCGGCCCCGGCTGGTAAGCTGGGCTTGAGCAAATCATTTAACTTTTCTGGGCCTCACCTTCCTCCTCTGTTAATTGACATACTAATACCGCCCAGCCAACATCCCGGGGAAACCTATTTTCCTGCCACGTGAGGCCTGTCCTCTGTGGAGGGTGGTAGACTCTGAGCACCCCCAGCCACCTTGCTTGTTCAGGGAGGCCTGAACCCTGGTGGCCAAGGAAGGAAAGAGACTGTTGCAAAGCCCCGCAGGAAGCAGCTCCAGGAAGAATTTGTAGCTGGGACTCTCAAGAGGGCCTTTTGGAGAGGAAAGGAGGCTGAACACCAGATCGGTTCTGGGCCAGACTTGAAATCCCAGCACAGTTTGCGTAGTTTAAAGCTGACGAGAAAAGCCACCCAGGAACGGCTGTGTTTTTCCTGCCATGGGCTCGGGCAGGAGATAACAGAGGAGAAGATATGTATGTTCAAACCTGTTTGTCCTTATATAGTTTTTGACCACCCAGATTTTGGCTAGGACCCCACAGTTTAGACGTGACGTCACAGATTTGGTCATGTGGGTACAAATAAAATGAGGAAATACTTTTTCGCACCTTGCAGCCCGATGGGCTGTCTCACCACCCTCGAGGCATATTTGGTGATGGCCCCTCTCTGCGCACCTGCCTCAGTGGCCCCATTCTCCACGGCCCCACCCGGACTATCCACACAGTTTGCCTCAGGGCTGCTTCCCAAGGCCCTCCTGTCCCCACATCCCAGACTGTGCCTTTCTCCAGCAGCCCCTGAGAGCAGCTCCTCTCACCAGGACAGACGGGAAGCCAGGCCTCTGGGCAGCAGGCCATGTGTCCCCGCGTAGGAGCCCTCCTCTTCCTTGCCTAACCCAGGAAACACGGGTTGGTCCTTAAAACAGCTGAGTGCTGGGTCCAAAATGCCTGGGAGAAGGGAAGACAGACGTTAGAGTCACAGCCATGAGGGGAGAGGGCAGAGACACAGCAGGACCAGGGCCACACAGACCTCCCCAGGTGGAGGATGAGATCGCCGTGCTCGGGCTGGTCTGGGTGGTGGGAAAGGAGACGGAAAGGAGGCCTGGCTTTGCTTCATGCCAGGCCGGGCACTGGGTGAGCCCAGCGAGGCACCAGAGTACAGGGTATAAGAAGGCGCCCTGCAGGCCAGGCGGTAGGGGGGGCCCACACCCATAATCCTGGCCCTCTGGGAGGCCAGGGCGGGAGGATCAGTGGAGGTCAGGAGTTTGAGAGTGAGAGTGAGACTTCCATCTCTACTAAAAATAGAAAAAAATAGCCGGATGTCGCGGTGTGTGGAGGCTGAGGCAGGAGGATCACTTGAGCCCAGGAGTTTGAATTGCAGTGAGCTATGATGACACCACTGCACTATAGCTGGGGTGACAGAGGGAGGCTGTCACTCGCCCTCAGGTGTGTGCACACACCGGCCCTGCACTTGCCCTCCCTGCACGAGCGAGCCTCCTCCAGTGCTCGCCCGGCGCCCGCCGTGCCCCCATCCCAGCCCCCACACCTGCCTCCAGCTCCCTGCTCTCTGCACAAGAGGAGGAGAGGAGAGGGGAGCATCGTGGGATCCCTCTGAACACTCACTCTGTCTAAAGTCTTCGCAGTGAGCACCTCCTGTGTGCCAGGCTGAGCACCCACTGCCCTCGCAGGGGCCATACTCACAGGGAGCCTTGGGAACCACTCGTTCCCCCCGGGGTCACACGTCACAGGCAAGCCCGGACCTCAGGAAAGTGCCCCCTTAGTTCTGTCCAGCGCATCAGCCAGTCTGCCTGTGAGGGGGTGTTGCTCTCCTAGCCGAAGGGCTCCGTGAGGGACAGGTGAGGTGACAAGGCAGCTCTTTGAGCTCCTCCGGGAAAGGCACTGGGGAACACCTGCAGCCCCGTCCCGTCCAAGCCTGCACTGGGATGAAAGAAACAGCCGGTTATCTCTCCATCTGCTCCTGTCCCTTCAAGCCAATTAGAATATTCCACACAGGCGTGATCCAATGCAATGTTAATTGGAAAAATAACAGGAAAGACAATACATGCACTTCAGGCTGAGAACTATTTCATTAAACTGGGCTTTGAAAGCAAGACAGCCAATTAAATTATTTCCCACTTCACTCCCTCACGTACCAGAAACTATGGAAAGCTATCACTTCTAATGAATTAGGAAAGAAAGAAAGACTTTGCACACACATATCAGATGAACAGAGGCCGGGAGGCCACCCCACCTACCTCTGTGTGTGCGCGCACACACACACACACACACACACACACACACACACCAGGGAACTAAAGACTCATCTCCCGTTTCACCTGAAGAATTCCATGGCTCTTCTGAGACAGCAAGAAAGTACCTGCTCCCGAGAGCTGCCCACAGAATCAAACAAAGGAAAATGCCTTCTTTGGGCACATTCATCAGGAGGGAAATAGGGCATTTGTTTTGAAAGAATAAACAGCTTTAAACTCAGTGGGATTCCAAACCTTTTACAGCCAAAAACGATCTTGTCTTCGCCTCTTTAGTAAAGAAGTAGGCATTTCCAAGCCCGTTCCCTATATCCAAGGCGATGTTCGTTTGCACGGGGTGGTCTCATGGACCAGGGGACCCGAGGCCCGATTTGTGCCTTATGCAGGTCTGATGTCAGCCACCTTCGGGACCCTCACTGTTCCATGTGTGAAATAGGAGGAAGGCTGATGCTCAGTGCCATGTTCACCCCCTCAAAGTCCTCAGGCTTGTGAGAGCACGTTGAGAGCTCTTAGCCTCCTGCTCGTGCCTTGCCTTGGAGAAAACTGATAGACAAGATCCAACCGTGCCGTTAAAATATTCTGTGCAAAAAAAACCCATGCTAACCCAAAGGTATCCTCACTGTATAATAAGTACAGTAGAATTGATATAATATAAAAACATAGTGAGGATACAGTGAGCGTGTGAAGCAGCCGGCATGGTGATGTGACTTTTGCACGCAGGCATCTCTCCGGCGCCGTCTGTGAGCAGCGGGCGGACTCTAAGGCTGTCTCAGGGCCTCTGCACTTGCCCATCATGCCCCACGGTTCCCCATCCCTGCCATGTGTGTCGTTCTGTGACATGCAAAGTGTCAAGGGCTCGGTGCTTCTGACCGGTTCTGACCAATCTCATTATTGCAGAAAGAGGAACGGGCACTTACGGACGCCAAAGAGCACGGCAGCCATTCCAGAGCACAGAGCATACAGAGGAGCACTTTCTAGAACGGCTTCTAGGCCAGCTCCGTGTCTGTATGTGTAATGGGGTTGTCTACTAACTTCGGACATTTGGGGCCAATTTCTTTCACCATCTACATACTAATTTGAAATCGTTTTCTTCCTGAAATTGAAACCTTGCATAAAACCTCAAAAAAGCCACGGTGTTAATTTGCAGTCATAAATCTGTGCCGTGGCAGCAGGACATCCCAGTAAGCAAACACAGCACATCAAAAATCCGAAGGTGCAAACAGGAAAGGGATGAGGGAAGAAAGAGGAGGGTGCCCAGGGCTTGGCTTGCTTCACAGAAACTCCCTTCCTACATTCGAAACTACTCTTTATTTTTTTTAATTTTAAAAATTGACTTCACCCACTACTTCTTTTAGGGCCACAACTCTTAATAAAACAATATCTACAAGAACCCACAAAAAATAGTGGCAACAAGTTTTCTTTTTAGAGAAAATATTGATTGACAACTTCAGGGTGATAATAACAACGCACATTCAAGCAGTAAATTTCAGCACAGCTGGAGTGAGGGCGCACGCACAGGAACACCCGGGAGGCAACAGGGCTCCGGTCGGTGATTCCTGCAAATCCATTAGTGCTTTGGATGCTGAGAACAGTGCCAGAGGGGTCTGGAATTCTCACCCATTTCCGTAGATCCTTTTGTGCCTTGCTAATGGGCTACCCATTTAAATGACCTGGAACCCTTTAATATTTTTTAGTTTCCAATCTTTTTAAAGAACCATTTGAAAATTCTAGACTCTCTTTGTAGAGGAATGCATATAAAAATAAATACCGAAAATTTTGCACAAAATTTCAGGGTCATTCCCTCTTAAAGTTTATGTATGAAGCCTAGATTGTGAACATCTGCTTTTAGGGAATGACGTTTCTTTGGTCGCCGTCTTAATGCCCACTCTATTTACATGTTTCCGTATCCACATACAGGTCTCCCAGTGGGACAAGGCAAGCCCGGCAAGCAGAACCACATGGCAGAGACTAAGAAGGACGGATTGAGCAATGGCTGGCGGCTCCAGAAGCTGATTTCCCGTTACAACGAGTGCCACCATCCTGCCTGTCTCCTCGCCATCCTCCCAGCCTCGACCCTCCTCTGTGTGCCGTGCGGCACGCACCACGGGCTGACCGGGCTGCCTGCTTGGCTCCTGGGGAGCTCTGTGGGAGTGGGAGTGGTGCTTGCTGTATCTTTTTGTGTGTGGGAAGATGGGGTTCGTTCAGATCTCAAGTTCATCCCCAACCTTCCAAGGCAAGCCTCCCAGGGATGAAGAGCTGGTCAGCCTGGACTTCAGACACCTGACATGGCCCGGCCTTGGTTCCCAAACTCTGCCTTCCCTCTCTGCACTTTTGGGTGGGAAACAGAGGGATGTAACATGTATCTCCCCTCTTCCCCCCTTCTCTACGTGGGTGGCCAGTGTTGATACTCCCTTACGGTTTCTGGAAGGTCTCTAACCCTTGGAGAGCCAGGGCCAAAGCAGCCCTGTTTCCCCTCCCTCCCGCCCAGGCTGGGTGCCTGCAGTTGACCAAGGGCAGAGTGAATGTCCCCAGATCAGTGGGGTGAGGGGGGAGAACCACCCTCAGCGGGCAAAAATGGTGTGCGTTGTTTTATTTATTTAGTTTATTTATTGGCTTGCTTACTGATTTATTTATTTATGAAATAAGTATTTATTATACAACAGAAAATCCACTTCCAGTTTTGAAGCATCAGCCCCAGAATTTGTCTTCTTGGCCCCACAGAGCACAGTGAATTATTCCCCATTGAAGCCACAGAAGAAAGGGGGGGAGACGCTTTCCCTATGCCTAAACACCTCCATCCCAGCCAGACTGTCAACCAGAAATGGGATTAGAAACCACCAGCCAGTGAGGCCGTGAAGCCACATGGTCAGTAGAGGCTGGACTGTCCAGACAGAAGCTGTCAGAATCCTGCCCCACCTACGCCCTCCCCTTCTCCCCACGGCCGCGGGCTGCAGCCTGGCCGTTCAGAGCAAGACTTCTCATCCCGCTCTGGCACAATGCTCTTAACACAAGATGCACCTTAGAATCATCTGAGGACCTTAAAAATACCTGTGCCTGGTCCTCTACCCAAACCAATTACAGCAGCATCTTCAAGGGTAGAGCGCAGGCATCGGTGTTTTCCAGGTTACCCAGGTGATTCTAATGTGAAAGTAGGGTGGAGAAGTGCTTCTAATGTCTTCTCTCCTCTGCCCTCCCCACCACCCAGATTCCTGCATCCTTCAGCTCCCATGCTGCCTCTGGAGTCCTCCTCCCATTCCTCCGGCCCCTCCCCCTCACGGACTTCCCGGTCAGCTCAACCCACCCGAGCAGAGCAGATCCCTGGAGGGGCGGTAGGTCCCGTGAGTCGTACCCTGAGGCTGGCGCCGGCTCTGAGCTTGGGGGCCGGGCTGCTCCTAGGTGATTTCCGGCTTTGCTTAGTGCAGAAACCTGTCCCCTGCCAGACTTGCTGTCCACCTGCACCTTCTCCAGGCTCCCCAAACTCCAAAAGTTTAAAGGGCGCTTTAGCAACATTCTGGTCTCCAAGTCCCCATACTGATGGCGATGCCCACGCCAGTCTTTGTTGACACAGGCCTTGGCCGTTTCTGCAGAGCCACCCGAGTCGAAGGAGGGTCCACTGGTCACAGAGGAAGGGGTCATAGTGCCCTCAAGCCAGTCCTTTCCCCAACAACCTGGCAGCAGCCACTCTGCATCCAAATCCTCGATGGCTGAGAAGAGACATCTCCCCCCTTGACGCTTACATCACTGCGGAGTGTGTGTGTGTACGTGTGCACACACAACCTACACACAAACCGTCTAGAGCTATAGCGATGCCGGATTGTACCTGCAATTGCATTTTACGTGAAAACAGTGGAGGGCTCTCACTGTCTTTCACTCCGTGCAGTTTCATTCATCGTGAGCCCGAGTGAATTCTGTATCAGGAATACGCACAGGATGTTGTACACACACACACACTCACACACGCACACGCCTCGGGAAACCCGTGACGTGGGAAGTGTTTGCTCTCCCTCCTGCCCCGTGTGAGGAGCTTCCCAGGGCAAGCATCACTTCCCACGGCTGCCCGGCCATTGCCCCGCATCCCATGCCACAAGCCGAGTTCTCTCCCCAGAATGTCCCTGCCCTATACCCCCATCTCTCAGGGTCCTGTTCTCTGACAGGTGACAGTTCGGTCAGTGGGTGCTAAGGAGTCGCGTGTTGCCCTTCCCGGGTGACGGTTTACGTTTTAACGGGGGCTACGGATAATGCCTTAATCTGAAGGAGTGGCGGTGGGAATTTCAGGCACAGAAGCGGGCCAGGAAGGGAGATGACTTTTTATCGGGAGGACATTGTAGAGCCCCCGGTCACGCCCGTCTCGAAGATCAGCCCTTCGTGCGTGCGTGACACGAGCAAGCACACTTACCTACGCACACGGCCCGTTGTCGTCACCCGCCTCCCTCACATTGGCCCTATCTTTAAAAACGAGAAAAAAAAAAGCGGCTGAATTAATTCTCAAACCTCACTGGGAGATGCAGCCTATTTTTTCGCCGGCTGCAGCCACCTGGCCCACCCCACCCTGTTCAATTTCCCTTCCGCTAGGACCATATCAGTTAATTTACTGATGTGAATCCCCTGGACCCCCTCCCCAATGTATTTCCTTCCTTTCCTGTTTCCCCCTTGGAACTGTGCTGTCTTTTTGTGTCGTCGAGAACAGGAGAGCAGGTTAAGAGCATGAGCATGTGTGTATCCCTCTGGGGAAAGAGAAACCAGGTATTCTGCTGCAGTTCGGAGAAAAACCCAACGAAGGAAGAGAGGAAAGCTGGCTCTGCAGAGTGCCTTAAACATGACTTTTTAGGAAATTCTGAGTCGTCAGTCTTTGGATGTTACGTAAACTCAAACAGATGTTGCATTTCACTTCTCTGGGATTTAAAAAAAGTTAAATACAGTATGTATTGAACAACAACAACGGAACATGTTTTCTCTTTGATTCGCTCCTTAAAGATGCAGCGTCTCGTTTTCTGCAAAACCCGGGAAGGCCCCAGGCACGAGCTAGCTACGGAGTACACAGAGGGCAGCAGGTGCAGGGATCCTGCCCAGCCAGGAAAGTTCTGGCAGGACCAGGCAGAGTGTTGCGGTCAGATTTGGTCCAAAAGACAGTTTTGAGATGAGAAAGAAGCATGGACAGCCGTAAGGAAAAGAAAGGCATCTCCCCCTTCTCCCTGGTGATACACTTCTGTCTTAGTTGGTCGGGGCTGCTAGAACAAGATACCATAAACTGAGAAATTTACTTCTCACGGTTCTGGAGGCTGGAAAGTCCAAGACCAAGGCACCAGCAAATGTGGTGTCTGGTGAGGGCCCGCTTATTGGTTCACGGATAGCTGTCTTCTTGCTGGGTCCTCAGAAGGTGGAAGGGCCAGTGAGTTCCCTTGGGCCTCTTCTATGGCAGCACTACTCCCATTCCTGAGGACTCCACCCTCATGATCTAATCACCCCCACGCCCCCACCTCCTAATACCATCACCTTGGGGGTTAGGATTCCAACATACAAACTTGGAGGGATACCAGCATTGGACCACGGCACTAAGCTAGTCTGTGGCTTGGTGCTACGAAATGGGGAGGAGAACATTCTAGAAACACATCCCCCTCCATCCCTTCCCCACCACCATTTCTTCCTGGAGCACCCTTGACCAGTAGTTTCTGTTTGCTTTTGCTGAATGATTTTCCTTTAGCTTAACATTTGCCACCAAGGACCTGACCAACACGGGTTATTTTGAAGAGTCTTGAACTCCTGAAGGCAGTTCGGTTTCTGGAACGTTCTCTTCTCTCCCTGAGAGCTGCATTTCTAAATGCTCAGACCTCATCTATGCAAGAGTTGAAGTGTAGGCTTGGCAGGGAGGCTTTGAGGCGTACTTGGATTCTGAGAACTCTGTGAGGTGGGAAGGAACTGATGACCACAGCTCTGCCAGCCCCAGCCCATCAGAGGCCCCCTCCTGCCTGTCCCACCTCCGGAACCCTCACCCTGTGGCTCTGCTTAGGAGCCAGCACCTGGCTGAGGAGCACTGGGTGCCATCTAGCTAACACCTGTTCTCGCGACCGGGCCTTTTATTGAAATCTGTCATGGCTGTTATCCATGAGAGATGCGACCCTTCTGTGGGGTCAGCAGTTTTAAGAGGGCTGAGAGTCCCTAATTCATATTCCTTTTCTCTCCCCCAAGCCCCTCACACTCTCTCACTCTCTCAAACAAACACACCCAAGCCCCCCACAACCAAAAGAGAAACAGCAAAAAGGAGACCCAGGGGCAGAAATAAAGAGTGGTAAAAAGTGGATTCCACTCCTGGAAAAAAATATTTAAGAAAAGAACCTCTAACGTGCATGTCATGGGGTGAGGATGTACATCTTTTTTCTTTTTTATAAAATTTTAATAAATTTAGGGGGTACAAGTTGAATTCCATTATCTCTATATATTGTGTAGTGGTACAGTCTGGGCTGTTGGTGTACCCACCACCTGAGTGGTGTACGTTGTACCTCGAAGGTGGTTTTTGTGTTTTTTTTTTTTTTTTTTTGAGACAGAGTCTCGCTCTGTTGCCTGGGCTAGAGTGAGTGCCGTGGCATTAGCCTAGCTCACAGCAACCTCAGACTCCTGGGCTCAAGTGATCCTCCTGCCTCAGCCTCCCAAGTAGCTGGGACTACAGGCATGCGCCACCATGCCCGGCTAATTTTTTCTATATATTTTTAGTTGGCCAATTAATTTCTATTTTTAGTAGAGACGGGGTCTCGCTCTTGCTCAGGCTGGTTTCGAACTCCTGACCTTGAGCGATCCACCCGCCTGAGCCTCCCAGAGTGCTAGGATTACAGGTGTGAGCCACTGCGCCCGGCCTTGAAGGTAGTTTTTGATCGCTCACCGCCTCCCACAGGAGGTACATTTTGAAACACACATACTCATAACCTAAGATGCCCCCAACCCCCACCTAGTTAGCTGAGCAGCACAGGCTCAACTCTCTGGGAAGCAGCTCCCGAGACACATTCTAGAAAAGGGATTCCTGCGTCTTCTCTATCAGAAAACACAATCTCTCTGGAAAGAACAACTTGCACTTTTTTCTTAGTTCGTTCAGTTCCAGAAATAAACAATGAACCGGCAACGGCTGAGCACGCTGCAGTACATGCGTGTGTGTGTACACAGCTCCGACGCATGAGTGAGGGCGGGTGGGACATGCCAACAGCTGAGACAGACTGAAAATGTAAGTGGCATTTCTGTCTCACTTAAAAAAAAACTATAAAGTTCCATGTTAATGATTTGGAAAAGGGAACAAGTATGTGTTTGACTTTTAAAAACCCAAACTGTCATATATTTAAAGAAGACACTTGAGGGAGCCAAGACAGAATAGTCAAACAAAACCTTAGCTTTACTGTTCCCTGCGTGAAGAAATGGTACGGACTGCCTAATCAACAGGGGCTACAAATAGGGTCACATTTATTTTTCAAATTAATTACTTGAACCCTCTTATGTCCTATTAGCAGAGAGCATAGAAATCTTTCCTTGCGGTTTCCCTGGCCCACCCACCTCCAATTTCTCAAGAACCCTGGGTCTTGAACTCAGTCCCAAGAGAGTCAAAACACCAAGCAGAAAGAGCAGTGTCATGCTAACCTGCTCCTGCCTGCCTTGCGCACTCCCCGGAAGATGGCGGTTCATTGCAGCCAGGAAGCCCAGGAAACAAGTTGTCACCCTGGTGCAGCTTTGGGCATAATTCTGTGCCCAGTCACTGTCCTCAAAGCACCATGATGCCGAAGGGCTGGGACTGGAGACCCGTCTGGAATCAGTCCCGGGTTGTGCTGAAACTGCCTCCCTCACCAATCTCTAAGGCTCTTCATTACAACCAGGTCAGCAACCCAAACCCCTATCCTCTCCAAATAAGTGACCTCGTCACTCTTCCTGGAATCCAAGCCCCTTGAAGAGCCCAACAGACGTTCTGATTTCAAACTTTGGGGAAGAGGAGTTGAGCTATCTACAGAAAGCCCCAGGTTCCCTCTGCAAGTTACTCAGCTTCTTCCATGCCCTCCACATCCTCCTTCTCCCTGGAACCTTATATTTGCTTAAGCAAAGGAGAGCAGTGGACTGATCTGCAGAGCAAAAAGATCTATTATTCTAGCAAGCGCTTGCTAAGTGACTGCCATGTGCCAGACTATTCTCAATGCTAGGAATTCCTCAGCTAACCAACCAAACAAAAATTCATCCCCCCCCCAAAAAAAAAAAACTCATGCCTCTTGGAACTTCCATTGTAGTGGAAGGATAGGCAGAGAACAGACATAATAAATAAGGAAATTACATGTGTTAGGCAGTGAGACGGACTCTAGGAGGAAAATGAAAGAACAGACGGGGGAACCGAGAGGGCTGGGAGAGTCGCTTACAGGTGATTGTCTGTCTGGGCTACAGCAAGAAGCAGCTGTCAATTACATTCACTAAAAATAACAGTAATAATATTATAACTTTGGCCTTCCCAGGCACCCCCTTTAATCGCTGCATTAATGGGCATTCTGTTCCATCGAAAACTTCAGACCTACCCCTTAGACATTGCAAGGCAGAATCAGGTTTACCGACTCCTGTCTTTACAGCCGTCCATGGAGATTCCATTTCCTGTGGCTGCAAAAGGTCAAGTGACTTTCCCAAGTTCACACAACGGCTAAGTGTCAGAGGATCCCAGTATGGCTCTTTTGACTTCATTGTATGATTTCATCAATCCATTTTTATTTTTATTTATTTATTTATTTATTTTTGAGACAGAGTCTCACTCTGTTGCCCGGGCTTGAGTGCCGTGGCGTCAGCCTAGCTCACAGCAACCTCAAACTCCTGGGCTCAGGCGATCCTCCTGCCTCAGCCTCCCGAGTAGCTGGGACTACAGGCATGTGCCCCCATGCCCGGCTAATTTTTTCTACATATATTTTTAGTTGGCCAACTAATTTCTTTCTATTTTTAGTAGAGACGGGGTCTCGCTCTTGCTCAGGCTGGTTTCGAACTCCTGACCTTGAGCGATCCACCCGCCTTGGCCTCCCAGAGTGCTAGGGTTAGCACTCAGCCACCGCGCCCAGCCTCAATCCATTTTTAAAGAGCACAAAACATGAAACCAGAACATCTAAAATTGAGACCCATCATTGCCTATTACGAGGTGTACAGAACCTTGAAAAGTCGCCTGCAGACACGAGATAAACCTGCATGTAAAATCA
>CAUYRT010068191.1:0-16067 GCA_963574885.1 Lepilemur ruficaudatus | reverse complement strand
GCAGCCTGTCGTGGTACCTGAACCAAACATCTAGGATCTCAGAGACCCTGTCCGTGGGCAAGGAAGAGTCTTCCTTCCTGAGAGGCAGGGCCATTGTTGCTTATAGGAAGTAGAACTTTTGTAGGTAGAATTGACCTCCTGCTGCCAGGAGGATGGGGCTGGGTTTCCCCTGCTCTTACCTTCAGAAGGTCTCTAGATTCAAAGCACTTTTCAACAACTTACACACACACACAGACACACACAGACACACAGACACACACACAGAGCCACCCGCAGACCCGGCCTGATTAGAGTCAAAAGGGCAGATTAAATACGTGTTGATTATGCGAGCCTGTGCCTCTGCTTGTTCCTCATAAATAAGACATGAGCCCTGCTTCCTAACCCCCAACACACACACACACACACACACACACACACACACACACACACACACACACACACTTCCTGGGGGTGATATTTATTATATGCAAATCAGAAGCTAAACTTGGGAGGAGAAGTAATCACCTGTTTATCAGATGGCCTGTGGATCAGGCAGGAAATAACAACCCGAGTTCATGGTGCCCTATTTATTGGGAGGGAGGTGACACCAACCTGCGTCTGGATTTACGATCCCCTGGACAAGTCAATGGTTTGGGCTGGGTGGGCTGGGGGCAGCGTGGGGCTGGGACTTACTGACCCCCTGCCGGGTCAGGTCAGATGCCCAGTGGCCTTCGGGGGGTGACTGGGGAAGGACGGTGCACTGTCCAGGCTAAGGAGTGGCAGGCTAGGGCGGGGCTGTCACCGGCCGCCTGCCCGAGCTCAGGCAGCTGTTTGCAACCTGGTTCCAGTGCAAGACCTGCCGCTCCTGGCTGTGCGTCCTCGGGCACACTGCTGCACTTCTCTGTAAAACAGTTCCGGTCCTGGAAGTGTCGGGAGCGCGAGAAGCTCAGGTGTGTCTGGACCAGGAACTTGGAGTGCCCTAGCCCCTTCACGCTTCCTCACCCCCTATATCTGATGAGGGGACCAAGATCTGCCGCTTCCGCCTCCTAAATGTTTCTTAAGTGGCACCCAGTACGTGCCTGATAAATGCGACATCATTGCGAAGCCACCGCTTGGGTCTTACCGACCCCTCAACCATGTTGTGGCCAGTCTGTTCCTCACCCTGCAGAGAGAGGGGTCTTCCTAATGTGGAAATCCCTTCGTCACATCGCCCCTGGCTCAGAAGTCTGCTGTGGCTCCTCCCCACCCCCCACGAGGACCCCTCATCTGGGCCCAGCCGACCCGCCAGCGGGCGGCCGCCTCCTTGCCTGCACTCTAGCTTCGTGGGTCTTTTCTCAGTTCCTTAAGCTCGCCAAGCTCATTCCTGCCCCAGGGTCTTTGCCCCTGTCGCGCCCTCTGCCTGGAACCTTCTGCCTCTGGCTCCCTTTATATGACTGCACTTAAATGTCACCTCCCTCGGGAAACTGTTCCATCTAAATCAGGTCTCCTTCCCGCTCTGTGCCCTCTGTCTCGGAACCTTGTCAGTTTCCTTCATGACACAGATCACAATTCGTCCTAATGTTATTTATCCGGGTCTACTGGATGGTGGCTGTCTCCCCCGCAGACTGTGAGCTCCGGAGAGCAGGGGCTGCGTCTGTTTTGCTTGCCACGGCGGCCTCGGTGAGTGGATGCCCAAGTAGACCCCTTCGTGGGCCTTCTTCCAAGGACCAAATGGCTGGCTGCCTGTGGACGCTGCCAGGGAGGCTCTGGGGGGTGGCCAGGGCACAGTGGTGCTGTGGGCTGGGGTCTGCGTGCCCCAGACGGGAGGGGACCGGACACCTGGCTTCCTGCCTCCCTCCCCAGCTCCCTGCCAATTCCAGGGGCCCCCGAGGGAGCTTTCCCTGCCTCTCCCTAATGGCCTGACATACAAGGTCCCGATGACAAACCTCCCTCTGATAAAAGATGCAAAACTAACATCTGGCGGTTAATTAATAAAGAGCAGCGGTGTCTGGCTGGGGCACACGGTGTGCTGACTCTGGCATTTTCTTTGCCCGCCCCGAGAGATGCTGACGCCGCCTGCAAAAATGGGGGGGAAAGATCGATGGGGAGCAGGCCCTGCTGACAAGGCTCCCGAGGGGCAGGATACCTCCTTGTCCCCTCTTTGGGGGCTGATGCTTGGTCTTCCGCCAAAGGGGCATAAATAACAGAAGGGGGACCCTCACCTATTGAGCACCTACTACATGCCATGCCTGTATCTCATTCATTCCTCCCAGGAGCCCTGAGCGGTGAACATCCTGTTCCCATTTGCAGACAAGAAAACAGAGGCTTAAGGCTGGGTGCGGTGGCTCACGCCTGTAATCCTAGCACTCTGGGAGGCCGAGGCGGGTGGATTGTTTGAGCTCAGGAGTTCAAGACCAGCCTGAGCAAGAGCGAGACCCCGTCTCTACTAAAAATAGAAAGAAATTAATTGGCCAACTAAAAATATATAGAAAAATTAGCCGGGCATGGTGGCACATTCCTGTAGTCTCAGCTACTCGGGAGGCTAAGGCTGGAGGATCGCTTGAGCCCAGGAGTCTGAGGTTGCTGTGAACTAGGCTGACGCCATGGCACTCTACCCGGGACAACAGAGTGAGACTTGGTCTCAAAAAAAAAAAAAAAAAGAAAAGAAAACGGAGGCTCAGCTGCAGGCCCCAAAGCCTGGGCTCCTCCCACGTCACCAGGAAGCAGGGGTGCTGGGCGGGGCCAGCTGGGGAGTCAGGGGGGCATTTGTCCCAAATGCAGATTCCAGGGCCCCAGCATCACTGGCCCTGCTGCTCCGGGTGGGGCCCAGGAGTCTGTGTCTGTCGCAAGTGCACCACGTGACTCTGGAGCAGGTAGTGCACAGGTCTCCCACCTCAGAAAACACTGGTCTTGTGAATATCATGAAATCATGACTCAGCACGTCCTGTGTGCCGGGCCCCAGCTAATTTCGGTCCTACCGCGGGGCGAGAAGGACTGATGTCCCCATTTCACAGACCAGGCCCCGAGAGGGGAGGGCCTTGAGCGAGGCCACGCGCAAGGGCCCCTCCAGGTCCTCCGGCTGGCCCCAGTCCCAGCGCTTCCCAGCTGTCTCCGCGTGGCCCTAAGAAAGGGGAGGGTCATGCCTCACAGACAGATGTAGGAGCTGCCTGCCAGCACGGGGCCCTGAAACGCTGAGAGCTGACGTTTCAGTTACTACCTCGGGCTCCTGGCAGGCCAGGCCCCAGCCTCAGTCGAGTGTGTGTACTAGGGGGACCTCCAGCAAGCAGGGGGGCCACCCAGGGCTGTTCCCCAGGCTTCTGGGACCAGATGAGTAGCGCCTGACGTCCTATTTGAAGAAATGGGCGAAGCAGCACCCAGGCAGCTCTCTGTGGTGACCAGGAGGCCACAAGGCGGGACAGGTGGGGCGTGGGAGGGTCTGAGGCTCCAGAGAGAGGCAGATGGAGGGATGGGCGAGTTTGAGACTTAAATCAATCTATATCTAAATCCCAGCTCCTTTTCCAACTCTCTGTGGGCTGTGCAGGGTCTTGCCTGCAAACAGCTCACCCACGGGACCTCCCCGAGCCGTAGTGAGGGGCCCTCCCAGGGCCACGTGGAGATGGGTGGGAAGCGCCGGGACCAGGGCCAGCCAGAGGACCTGGAGGGGACCCTGCCTGCATCGCCGTGTGGCCAGGTGCTGGCCGTGGACCGAGGCCTGGGTGCAGCCCAGAGTTACTCTGAGACTCTCATGTTTCGCGCAGACTTGGGTTCAAACTTCAGCCTCACCATGCTTGGACTGCATGAACTAGCCACCTCGAGTCCCTGGGCCTCAGTTTCCCCATCATTGCTGCTCATGGTGTTGTGACAACAGCTAAATGATATAAAATGCTCAGCACAGGGCCCGATAGCGAGTCAAGGCCGACAGACTCCGCCACGCTAACACACGTGCGCTTGTCTCATTGCCACTATTCGGGTCGTTATACTGAGAGCTCGTAAGCACCGTGCCACTCGCTTGTTTTGGGGTTTCCTGTCCCAACTGAGCCTGGCTGGTGCTCTCTGCTCCAGGATGTCACTTGCCTGTGTCTGAGGGGTGGCCTGGCCATCCGCCGTGGGAGGGGGCGCCAGCCGGCCCGGAATCCCTCAGCATAATCGAATTGTTACCGACTTGCGCTTGTGACTGTCGTCTGCAGACATGATAACTGACGCTCCCAGGGGCTGGGCAGGCGCCCACCTCGGAGACCCCCAGGCACCCCCGAGGGCCAACAGAGCCGGCCGGGAGCTGGGGCCTCCGAGGGGATTTTAGGACGTGTGCGTATGTATTTGGGGTCCCTGGCTCTGCCACTGGCTTGCTGTGTCATCTTGACCAAGTCCCTTGCACTCTCTGGGACTGAGCCTCCCCTCTCTCAAGTCAGCTCTTATGGCCCTGTCGGGGGAGGTGGGGAAGAAGCAAGGAGGAGACATGGGCTCAACTCGGGGCTCATTTGAGACTCCCCTGCCACTTCCCCACTCTCTAGCTACCGTCTTAGTTCTGCCTCCCGGGGTCCTTCCCTAATGATAGCACATAACATTCACTGCCTGCGAAGTAGATCCTTGGATTAACCCCATTTTCCAGCTGGGCAAACTGAGGCTCAGAGAGGAAAAGCAACATGCCCAAGGGCCACAGCCAGGCAGTAGCAGACCCTGGACTTGAAAACCCAACTCTGACATCTGAGCCCACCTTCCTACCCTCCCTAATCCCCCTGCCTTCCTTCCTACCTCATCTTCCCCTCGCCGCTGCCGGGCCCAGAAGTTGGGGGGACCCTCCCCCTGATTTCTTGCTTCCCCAGCTACTTCCCTCCTCCTCCACCCCCTTCTCAGCCCTGCCCTGGGCAATCAGTTGCTTCAGCTATGATTTGGGATTCTAATGAACGGAATGATTTGGCATTTAAATAATTACCCACTCTCTAAGTGTGAGCGCTGCTGAGTCGGGAGAAATTTCCGCATCTTATTTATGAATATGGTTCCCCCCCCCTCGCCCATCAAGTGGAGATTTCCCAGCCCACCCTCCACCCCCAGCGCCTCTCTCTTAAATGCCTTTCCAGCGGAGCTCCCCAGCCCCAGCCCCTAAGTGCCTATTAACAACTTTCCCTTCCGCTATCAGCGCCCCGTTCACGCCCCTTTTTATCTTTACATTTCAATATCATTACAAATCCTAGTGTTATTCAAATTGCATCAATTATTCAATTTCTCCTCCCTGAGTGGAGGCAGCAGCTTCCCAGTGGCTGAGCCTGGGGAAAAAGCAAAGGCTTTTTCAAGAAGGGTTTGAAAGTCAGGGGGGATCCGGCTCGGTTCCATTAACCTGGGCTTTTTGGCTCTCGCAAACCATGGAATTGATTAACACACACACACACACACACACAGAGTTTCAGGTCAGTCTGGGGAGATAGCCCGCTACTGAGAACCGCTGAAGGGATGGTTTGGGAGATCAAATACTTTTGCTGTCCTGTGATATCCATTCACTGAATACGGATGGCGACCATTTGTTGAGCATTTACTATGTGCTCCCAGCTCTGTCTCCTTGCGTTTTCAAGGCAGTGGGGTAGTTAGGAGAACTCCTCCCCGTCTCCATTTTACAGATGCTGAAACTAGGCTCAGAGAGGGGAGGTCTCTGGCCCAAGGCTGCACAGTAGTGGAGCCCGGTTTTGCCTTCAGGGCCTGGGCTTCTAACCGGTGTGCCATCAGCTAGGGTTGTAGGGTTTGGGCGACCCTAATGAGTAGCTGGAGAGGAGACCCAGTGTGTGGGAAGGAGGGAGAATTAACACTTAACTTCCCACAGCACTTATTTTTGAAGACTCACAGGAGATATTGATCACATCTCAATACCAAGAGAGGCATTTTTTTTTCCCTTTGAAGCAACTGGTAGTTTATGGACTTTACAAGTCATGTAATGGTCACATTTCTCTCTTTGCTTTGGCTGCCAGGAAACTCTGAGCCAGCCCATGTGCAGCCCACTGCTTGAAACTGTACAGGACCTTACCCCACCATCTTGTCATCCTGTTCCCCTCATCAAGGTATTTCCTGCTTTGCCATCATGGTATGTATTTATAAGCCACTTCTAAGCCCTTTTGAAATGAGGCCAGATCTAAGTACCTTTTAAAAAAGACTTTAAAGCATCTGTTATGAACCAGGCATTTCACCCAAGTTCTCATTTAGCTTTAGTGAAAGTTTTATTCCCACTATACAGATGATACAACTGAGGCCCAGAGAGGCTAAGCAACTTGGCCAAGGACACACCGTAAGTGGCAGAACCAGGACCAGGATGGGAACACAGTCAGTAGGCCTGCAGTACCACCCTCTTTTCATGACTCAGGGGATATGGAAGACCAGGGAATATGTTCCTGCCCTAGGCTCCAACATGCCTGCTCTAGGCCTTGGTCTGGTAGAAAGGTGTCATGGAAAGAGCATGCCACCTCATGTCAGCAGACATGGATCCCAGCACCTTATTGTGCGACCTTCTCCTCCCTGGGCCTCAGTTTCCCCACCGAACACTGCTAGGCCGTCCTCCAAGGCCCCATCCAGCTCTGACCTCGTGTCACTCCTTTTCTGCCTGCTCTAACTAGAGCATCTGCCATCATCTGGGCCTGGTCCCACCTCTGAGTCACAGCCATCAGCCCTGAGGCAGGTGCGGCCCCTAGGGAGTTGTGTCACCTGGTTCCCAGGGTTTTCTGATGTCACAGACAGGAGGTGGGAGCGGAAGCAGCAGTGGTGACAAGGCTATGACATGTGCCTCCCGTACCGGCCACCTGCATGCTCCGTGATCCTGGGTCCCCGGGCAGGCAGGAGGGCGAGCGGGGGGGCAGGAGAGGCTTAGATCTGGGTCTCGGGTCTGGGTCCCAGCCTGGCCTAGGAAGGTCTGAACTCCAAGCAGGGAGGTGGAGGCAGAGAGGGAGCAGGCGGAGTGACTCCGAAGACTGGGGGCAGAGGGAGACTTCCCAATGGAAGGGGACTTCATTTATTGAGCACCTAATGAATACACTACCTCCCACCAGAGACCATAGCTGGGCAGTCCATGGATCAAATTTAGGCCACAAACATGATTTCTTTGAGTCATTTTGTGTTTTTAAAAATCTTGAATTCATTTCTAACAATTACGAATTGGAAGAATCCTACATGTGATCAGGATTTAGGGTTCTCTTGGATGTCAGACTACCAAGCGATGCTGAGCCCCCTTTCCCACGGGGTCATCCAGTATGACCACCCCTTTAGGTGGGCGCAGCCCCCCACCCAGCCCTCTTGTCTCCTTCACGTTGCCTGCCTGGCCCCAGTGGGCATGTGAGGGTTTGATCTGTTCTTACAGCCTCGAACGTGGGGATGGCTGCTATCATCCCCATTTTACAGATGAAGAAACTGAGCGCCTGCTGGTTGAATCCATCACAGCAAACCCATAACAGGTGCACATTGGAGTCAGGACTTAACCCCAGCCCTGAGCCCCCAAAGCTCTGCTCTTTTCATTGCTGCATACCCTCCTCCTCCTCCGGAGGCAGGGAAGGGTAGCTCCCGCAGCGGTGAGTTAGCAGTGGGTCTCTCTCAAGTCCTCACTGCTTTTGTCTGGGAAATGAACGGCCCGTAGGGGTCCTCTGCAGCTTTCACGAGGAGTGTCACATATTGAATGGGGCCTCCCTGGGGTTGGAACCAGGAGTCCGCCCAACCATGGGCACAATAACCATGACACGGGCCGGTGCTCTGGAGCGCCCAGGCTCCGTGCTGGGAGTGTTGAACACACAATCGCATCTAACCCTCGTAGCCTGGCACGCGCCAGGCCCAGCCCCTCCGGCTTCCTTTTAGCTCTTAGACGGTGTCTTGCCCCTCCCTGCCCCTGGGCCTTTGCCCATGCCGGCTCCTCCACCTGTGACGATTTATACACACCTTCCCCCTGCAAGCTTTACTCACCATCCTTCAGGTCCTCCCTGGCTCTCTGAACAAAGTCTGTCTCTCCCTCTAATTGCCTCTTAGAGCTCCCTGTACACTTCACAGCATTGGTAACGACAATAACTCTAGCTAAGGCGCGCTGAGCACTTTACAGGAGCCGGGTGCCACTCGTTAGCTCCCTGAACCCTCCCACAACCCTATGGAAGGGCTATGCTTATTGCCCTCATTTTACAGACGAGGACACGGAGGCACAGAGAGGTTAAGTCCCTTGCCCAAGGTCACACAGCCAGCGGGGAAATATTTACTTAAGGTCATGTGATTGCTTGATTGGCATCTGTAGGGATGATGCCCTGGGGAACCTGTTCTTGATAAGCAAATAAATATTGTTGAAATGAAAGAAGACACAAGGATGACGGCTCCAAAGTCCATGTTCCATGACGGTTACCACGAGGCTCTATGGCTGTCACCTCCCACCCCTGCCAGAGTGTCTCCCCGTGGGAGCTGCCCCCAACTCTGCCCTGACTCCCAGGTTAGCGCTGAGTTTGCCTGCCTCCCCCACCTCTGCCACCAGGGTCCCCTGCGAGGACCAGGAGGAAGGGGCTGGCGGCGTTCCGCACCATGGACAGCTCCCCACCAGCGCCCAGCAATCGCCCTGTCCCTGCCCCACGCCAAGTCTGGGGCTGGGGACCCGCCGCTGAGAAATTCCCAGGGAGCCTCCTCCCAGCCCCCTCCTCCTCCCCGCCCTCCCCCGAGGCGGTTTACTGCCAATGACATTCAGACAAATGGCCGCTGTCAGCCCAGCTGGTCCCACAGAAAGGCCTGTCGAGTGATGTATGGCACCATCTTCCAGAACCACAGGACTCGCTGCTCAGGGGCTCCGAGGGGGTGCTCCCCACTCCCGTCAGCCTCTGACCCTGGGCCACATCTGGGCTTGGGGATCCCCCTCCTGTCCAGCCCTGGGGATGAGTCCCCGTCAGACACAATTACCGGGGTCTTTGATCACAAGCTGTTTAGAGCCTGGCCCGCTCCCCGAGTCTCTGGGTCGCTGCGTGCCCCCAAACCCAGCCTCGGTCCCTGTCTGCTCTGGGTGTGCCCTCCTGGACTGTCTCGGGGCTCAGGGGCTGAGTGGGCAGTGGCTGTCTGACTCTCAGCTTCTGGGCCTAGAGAGAGGAGACCTGGCCCAGCGGGGCCACCGGTACGGCAGCTAATGAAGCCTCAGTTTACAATCATGTTTTCTCTTCATGCGACTTGGCTGATGGAGGAGATTGGGGTGTGTATGAAGCTGCTGCCCCTCTGGACTTCCCACAGCGCCTGGGGAGGGCAGGCCCTGTCCTCATGCACCAGGGGCCAGCAAAATGCCCTCTCCTGCCCTTGGGCTTCTGCCAGCTGCCAGCTGTGGGCCCCATTTTGTCATCTCTGAAATGAGGTGAACAGTGATAACAGCTACCCCTTACGTAGCGCTGTTCAAGTGCTTTATATGCGGTAAAACCCCTGCCGTAATATGAAAGATGGCGTCCAAAGAATTCACTTACATACAACACAAAGTCACATGTGATGTCAGCAAAATGGCTGGGCATCCTGCGGAACCCCCTCTACTATATTCAGACTCAAACCGTCGGGTTTTACATTCAGTCTTGTAACAACGGCCTGAAGTAGTTACCATTACTCCATTGCACATACAAAGCAGACTGAGGCTCAGAGAGTTTCACACACTTGCCCAAAGACACACAGCCTGTTAAGTTACTGGCCTGGGATTCAAACCCAGAGAGACAGGGCTCTGGAGTTCCTACTTTAATCACCACTCCAGGCAGGGCCTCACAGAACTGGGGAGAAGATTCAGCAAGTTAATGCTAAGAAGCACCTAGTGTGGGCCCCGGAGCCAGCAAGCACGGAGGTGTCCTCCCACCCTCACCCTGAGCACCTGTGTCACCAACCCCCACGCTCCCCTCCTTTGGAGGATCACCAGAATCTCTCCAGTCTTCACTGTGGTCCTCAAGGACTCAAAAATAGGCTAATTATTTTTCTTCCCTCAGCGTCTCTGGTGGGATCCAACTGCCTTTTGTACTTTCTGGTTCTGAGCAGTGGGGGGATCTGCCTCCTCCCCTCTCGGACACCCGGCTGGTCACTTCTTCTTGGCAGAGGTGGAGATGAAAAAATCCATAAGTTTAAAGTACAACCATAGCTTTAAACTTTCTCAGTGAAAAACAAAGGAAAGTCCACCAGGCATGCAGACAAATAAAGACAAATGCCCCGCAGATCTTGTTCTTCCCTTTGAATGATTTATTGAGCATCTACTATGTGCCCATACTATGCTGAAGGGAAGAAGGACGTGCAAACAGCCTTGAAATGCTCTCAAGAGCTTGCCATGTGCCTGGGAGATGAAACTTTCCCACGGGGAATCAGGTAGTCTGGCTTCACTCCTGACATGTTGACCCACCAACAATTTGCTGAGCTCCCACTGCAAAGGCGGCACCGTTCTGGGCACTGTAGCCACAGTCGTGAATGAGACAGACAAGGCTCATTTCATCATGGACCTGCATTTCAGTGCAGGGAGATGCCAATGAACAAACAAATAAGGAAGAAGAAATTAAAACAGGCTAATGAGAAAGAGAATGATACGGAGGTCAGGGAAGACCTCTGCACAGAAAGGACGCTTGAGCTGAGACAGGGAGGATGAAGACATGAAGATCTGGGGGAACAGCATGGCAGGCAGAGGGAGGAGCAAAGGTAAAGATCTGGAGGCAGAAGGGAACCGGGCGAGCTTGGGGCATATGGTGGGGGGGGCGGGGCGCAGCTGGGTCAAGAACACAGGGTGACTATCGGCCAGTGAAGAGGGTGAGTGGCTGGGAACGAGAGAGGGGAGGGGGTGACCGGTGTGGGACACTCTGTCGGTCAGTGGCTGCTTTCTGGTGTCTTCGCCTGGTCTGTCTCCTGCGCATGTCTGTGTCCTGATCTCCCACTCTTATTAGGACACGTCAGTCCTGTAAGATCGGGGCTTACCCCAGTGACCTCATGTAACCCCGGCAGAGCCTCAGCTCCCCAGCCCCCAGCCCCTCGCAGCGTGTGCTCCTCGCCATGACCCAAAGGTCCCCGGCCGGGCGGTCCGCAGCGACGGCGTGCGTGCGTCCTCTCCGGCCTCCCTTGCCCCCTCTCCGACGGGCGTGCGCTTCATCTCAGAAATCAGCGACCTCCTCTCGAACCCTCATCTCTAAGCCCTTTTTACAAAGAGGGGAGAATGAGGCTCAGAGAGGTTGAGTCACTTTCTAGAGGATGCAGAGCCAGGCTTTCCTTCCACCAACACCCTAGCTACCACCCCACTGGGACGGAGCCCCAGACACCCCATGGCCCGGCTGCCTGGGGTGGCAGCCGCCCAGGGCTCCCATGGTGCTCATGGGGGTCCGTGACAACTCCCCACCCCACGTCCCCCTGCACAGCTGGGACGTGTTATCTGTTTTGCGCACGGCCTGCGCCGTCAGGGTAATGGACTGTGCTTGTCCTCGTGGAGGTGGCCTCTGGCAGGGATGATGTACGAGGCACTATTGTTTGATATGAATGCATTAGGCGACATTCCCGATAAAGACTTTACCAGCAGAGCCGCACTCTGCGGAGGAGGGGGGCAGAGGCGGGAGCCCAAGGCCCTGTCAAGCAGGGCACCTTCAGGACGCAGACACGGGGTCCCCCCCCACTTTCGAGACTCTTGAGTTCCAGCCTCACCTCTCGCACCCTGACAGGCAGCAGGGTGTGTGGCCCACGGGTCTCGCAGCTCAGAAAGCAGCAGAATCGGCCGGGGTGCTGGCCACAAAGGCAGAGTCCTGAGCCCCAATCCAGATCCAACAAAACAATCCAGATCCAATAGTCTCCCAGGTGGGGTCCGGGATTCTGCCCTTTGAAACCAGTTCCCTCGATGAATCTAATATATAGGCAGGCCAGGACCGCAACGCGGTCCAAAACATAAGGTGGGATGAAGACAGTGTGCTTTGAAGTCAGAAACCCCTGGTAAGTCACCAAGTTGCAACCCTTCTGGACTAATAAGCCTCAGTTTTCCAAGCTGTAACGTGGGTACAACAGCAATGCCTGCCCTGGCTGCCTCCCAGGGGCTGGGAGCTGGGGACAAGAGCCTGCTTGTGCTCTGCCCCCATGGTCACAGCACCCAGGGGCTGGGCAAGGTGGTCCCTCCACATCTTCCTAGGGGACTTTCTGGGGAGGACTGCACTTAGCTGCAGGCTCACTCTGCGGGAGATCCCAGGCCCCACGGGAGGGAAGAGAAGCCTTTTTAGGGCTGGCACGATCAGGATGCACAGCTGAACAGAATCCAGATGCTGCCACCAAGGTGGCCTCACAGGGGTGACACTCCCAGGACAACACAGAGGGTCCCAACAGAGACAAAGCGACCTCGAGCTCTGGGAGGTCCAAAAAGCGGTTGGGTCCACCCGGGAGATGAAGATTCAGGGAGGACACATGTAGGGCAGTCCTGAGAGAAAGGCAAGCCTGTCCAATCCCCTCATTCATTCGTTCATTCATTCATTCCACCAATACACCCTTTCCCAGTGCCAGGCGCTGTCTTGCGGGTGGGAGATCAGCGAGCCTTCAAGTCGCTGGCATTCTAGAGGGGAGCGGCGGACGCGATGCAGATCAAGATAGAAAATGTCACCGGTCAACATGGACAGACCTTGAAAACATCATGCTAAGTGAGAGAAGCCAGACACCAGAGGCCACACACCGTGAGTGTCCATTTATATAAGCCGCCCAGAATGGGCCCACGAACAAACACAGAGCAGACCGTGAGGCCCCAGGATGCAGGTGGCCTTGGGGAGGAACCGGGAATGACTACTAAGGGACACGAGGTTTTTTTGGGGGGTGATGAGAACATTCTGGAATTAGACAGTGGTGACGGTTTCACAACTTCATGAATATATACTAAAACCCACTGAATTCCTCACTTTAAGAGGGTGACTTATATGGTGTGTGCCTTATATTTGAATTATTAAAAAATGTTTTTAAGGTCACAGGTCTTGAGGGAATAAGACAGAAGCTAAAGGAGGGTGAGCAAGGGTGGATGTGCCCCCAGGGGACCTGGGGCCAGGGCTGGGGGACTCTCGGGGCCACTGGCTTTTCACTGAGGGAGCTGGGAGCCATGGTGGGTTCTTGAGCAGATGAGTGGCATGCTCTCCCATCTCTGAGATGGTTCCATCTAGCTGTCGTGTTGAGAATAGACTGAGGGGGGTGCAGGTGGAGGCAGGAAGGACAGGGACCAGGCTCGAGAGGTTGGTGGCTTGGCCCAGGGTGGGGAGAAGTAGCTGGATTTCGGATGTGGTTAGGAGGTGACGCTGACAAGATTTGCTGACGGATTGGCCATTCGGTGTGAGAGCAAGAGAGGAGTCAAGGAGGCCGTAGAAGGTTTGGGCCTCAGAGGATGGATGCTGCTGGAAAGGAGGAAGCTGCCGCTACCCAAGAAGAGGAAGACGCAAGAGGAAGCGGGTCTGGGCTGCGGGGTATCAAGGGGTAAGTTGGTGACACCTACAGGAGAGGCCGAGTGACCGGCTGGACACATGATTCTGGAGCTCGAGGCTGAGACCCGGCTGGCAGGAGAGAGGGGGCATCACCACGCATGGATGGTAGTGAGAATGCCATGGGTGGAGACCCCGGGGATGCACCAGGACAGAGATGGGTAGAGGAAGTGAGGGCCGAGCCCTGGGGACTTCCACCCTGGCAGTGACTGTGGCATCCTTGTATCTCTAGAAAGAGATAACCGTGGCTCTTTCAAAAATGAGAACCTGGCTGGGCGCGGTGGCTCACGCCTGTAATTCTAGCACTGTGAGAGGCCGAGGCAGGAGGATCACTCAAGGTCAGGAGTTCAAGACCAGACTGAGCAAGAGCGAGACCCCGCCTGTACTAAAACTAGAGAAATTAGCCAGGCGTGGTGGCTCACACCTGTAGTCCCAGCTACTCGGGAGGCTGAGGCAGGAGGATTGTTTGAGCCCAGGAGTTTGAGGTTGCAGTGAGCTATGATGATGCCACTGCACTCTAGCCTGGGAGACAGAATGAAATCTTGTCTCAAAAAAAAAAACGAAAGCAAAAAGAAACCGGAGCTTGCTGTTTGTGTGAGTTGCCTGTGGCCACTGTAACCAGGGACCGCAAACGCAGTAACTGACAACAACACAAATTCGTTATCTTACAGTTCTAGAGGTCAGAAGTCCTAAATGGGGTTTCGGGAGCTAAACTCAAGGTGCAGAGCCCCATCCCTATTGGAGGCGCTGGAGGAGAACTTACTTCCTGGAGTCTCCAGCTTCTAGAGCCGCCTGCACGCCCAGGCTCGTGGCCCCACGTCACGCCGACCCCCACTTCCATGTTCACATCTTCTCTGACTCTGACTCTCCAGCCTTCCTCTTATTTTATTTTATTTATTTATTTTTGCCCCGCCCACCTGCCCTCCCCCTTTCAGAGTGAGCCCCTTCCATGTCCCGTCTCTTCGCATTCCACTTCCGCAGTCTAGAAACAGAATCCTGGCATCCGCGTCCCCTGGGCCATGAGCACAGACTCATTTCATTTCAACAGAAGCTTCTAGAGATGAAGTGATGCTCATAGTGAGGGTCTGGGGCACGATCAGACCACCTTCTGCCCTCCTGCCCTCCCCAAGCCCACCCGGGGTTTGGCAGGAAACAGACTGCAGCGCGGCAGCTCCAGATGCGATTGTTAGAGCTAATTTATGTTCCGTGTACACGGGCTCCAGATGTCACGGGCTCCTCTGTGGATTTATCCGAATGCCGGGGAAGGCCGGGAAGGGCTGGGGGCAGAGGCTGCCACCCCCTCCCCCAGCCTGCTCCCTTTTCCTAGGCCAGCTCTGAGGACAGCGCTCCAAAGGGTGGCCCCAGGCACCTCCCAGCCCTCTTCCCCAAAACTTTTGCCCAGGGTTTGGGTCGTGGACTGTCAACTCTGTGACAGCAGAGTTTGGCTGGCCTGGGCCAGCTCCAGGGGCAATTAGGTGCTAATTAAATACCTCTAGTAACGGGATGGCAGCCAGTGGGACAGTGGCTGCGGTGGTTTGAACTGTGCCACCCCAAAAGATATGTTGACATCCTAACTCCTGCTACCTGTGAATGTAACTTTACCTGGAATAGAGTCTTTGCAGGTGTTATCAAGTCAAAGTGAGGTCACACTGGATTACGGTGACCCCTAATCCAGTGACTGGTGTCCTTATAAGAAGAGGGAAATTTGGACATAGACACAGAGAGGAAAATCCCCTGTGACCAGAGAGACTGCAGATGCCTTCACAACCCAAGGAATGCCAAGGATTAGCACGGCAAGCATTAGTCACTGTTAATAACAGAAAGGCATGGCATGGTTTTGACCTAAGAGCTTCCAGAAGGAACCAACCCTGTTGACATCTTGATTTCAGACTCGTGGCCAAGGAGGTTTCTGAGACTACTTGTCCACAGCCTGCTCCCCAGTAGGGCAGCCCTGTCTTGCCCACGGAGGACTGCACCAGCCCCTCCTCAATCGCCCTGGCCCGAGCCTGTCCCTCCATCTGTCCTCCCAGCAACCAGGAGCACCCTTCCAACTACCAACCTGGTGCCTTCATGCCACTTCCTCAACCCACTGCAGCCTACTCTGGCCCGCTGGCCCCTGAGAATGCTCTCCCCAGCCCTGGACGTGCATCAGGCCCTCCTCGCAGGCCTTCCTGGGGCCTCGGACACTGCTCTAACTCTCTCTTTGCAACTCTCTTCTCCCTTTGAGTCTGAGATGCCTTCTCTCCTGTCCTCCTCTTACCCACGCCCAATATGCCTGCTAGAGGGTGTGTGTGCATGCGTGCGTGTGCGTGTGTGTGTGTGGCCTCCTCCTTTTCTGCTGCCTCTTGAACGCAGGTATTCCCCAGGGCTCTGCCTTTCTCCCCTTTGCTTCTCCTCCTACACATGCTGGTGGTGATGGTGCTGGTGCTGGTGGTGATGGTGCTGGTGTTGGTGCTGGTGTTGGTGGTGATGGTGGTGGGTGATGGTGGTGATGGTGGTAATGGTGATGATGGCAACGGTGATTATGATGATTGTGATGATGATGATGATAATGGGGACGATGGTGATGGTGGTGATCCCTTCTCCCTTGAGAATGCTCAGTGGTGGTTGACCCCACCTCTGCCTTGAACCAACTCTCAGGCCCTGTCCCACATCCAGTTTTTTCTTGTCCATCCTTCCATTTCTCTCAGCTTCCTT
>CAUYRT010068187.1:0-43296 GCA_963574885.1 Lepilemur ruficaudatus | reverse complement strand
TCTCTGCATCCACACCAACATTTATTGTTTTGGGACTTTTAACTCTTTTTGAGAACTGCTGCTAGGGTAATGATGAAGCTGAGAATAGCTTTTGGTGAGAACTAACATAAGGAAGGTAGAGCTTTAGGAACCTCACTGAATTTTTTAATGAGGACTTACTATGTACAAAGCACACTGTGATTAATCAGTCCAAAAAGATGAGAGTCGAATCAGTTCTTGAGAATTGAGAATTTCTCTAAATTGCTGTCTTTTTGAGTAAATGTTAAATAATATGTAATTTCAAAGTTCCAAATCAGTATGATTTTAAGATAATTTTGTATATAAATAGAAACATACAACATAAATGTAGTAGTACTTATTTGCTTCATCTAAAGCCATGTTAAAAATTGAAAAAAGGCATGCATAGTAGCTTTATGATCATTCAACTGTAAAGAAGATAATAAAAATCATTCATAATTCTTAAAAAACCCAGAAGTATAAAATGTCAGCTATTTACAATTCAGTTTGCTATATAGTACAAATAAAATAATCTTCTTTTATTTGACATATCAAAATAATTGAAGAAATTACCAACCTTCCCCCAAAGTAATTGTCTATAGTGAATGATTACTATATTTCCTTTGGTGGGTAGGCCTGATACATTAATAGTGATAGATATTAATTATATATTAATAGTGATGGATATCAATACTTTGAACATATAACATCAAGGCATTCCAAGATATTTTTTCATAGTAATATTATTTAAGCTAAGCCTTTTTAGTGATCTTTGAAAGGACCTATATGAAATAAATCTTGGAGAGGACATTTCACTTTCTAATGAATTATTCCCTTTTTTAATTGAAAATGTTATAACTTTCTATGTTAATCATGATATAATCCCTCAGAGGACTTTTTAAATTATATTTTTTATGGCTTGACCAATTTTATGTTTTAATTGTTAATTTCTTTCTCCTGCCTTCATATAATATTCCTTTTTAATGTGCTTTTATCTTCACTAAGTACTCCACCATATTTAAATCATCCTACGGTTGATGTCAGCAGTATCAAGGGCTAAGATCTTCAAATTCATCTCATCCCAGTTTACTTTATTCATCAATAATTGCTTTGTCTTCTTTTTAAAAATATAGTACATTTTGGAAAATAATTACATATCTTTAGAACTTTGTAAAACATGGGAGTCCACTGTGAATCTTTGCTTTACCAAAGGTTTATTCAGCTACAACTTCCACTGTTTTTGGTTTTTTTCTTTCTCTCTTCCTTTAACTATTTCTGTCATTCAACTATCAGTAGTCCTGTCAGGAAAAATAGATGGATTTGAAATTTGAAGATAAAGGTTTATAGGGAAATATTAAAAGGATCATGAAATGTCAGGGCTGAAGAATGACTGAGAGAACATCTAGCCTAGCATTCTATTTACATCAGCCCTGTTTGGGCTCCCAATCCAATTCTCTTTCTATTGCATCAGATTTTACATCAAATTTCAAAGAACTCTGCTTTTGAATGCTATTTGGTGATTAGCTACAGTAATCTCCAGTTCTGCTTATTTTTTGATTATGTTAAAATCAGCCAAAACGTATAGCATAGATAGAGCTCCACTTGTGCCCAACATCATAACATTCCTCTAGTTAGTAACCCAATTATATGTTGTAGGTAAACATACTTGTTATTATTTGAAATGTAAGTACTTATATGTATAATGTCTAAATTTCTTATAATATTATTCCAAGTAACATATTCAATGGTTTGTCTATGCCACAAATATATCTTTGAGCACCCAATTTTAAATGCAATACATTTTGTTAATTGATATGCCAAGGGACGGCCTATATCCGTGATGAAGTTCGAACTTCATATTGCAATAAATAATAGCCATTTGCTAGAAAAATTTAAAACTGTCTAAATTTTTATCATAGAAAAAGCTAAAAGAAATCCTAAGTGTATTTTTATAGATAAACCATTTTGGAAATTTCACAGATAAAATAGCTTCATACCAGCTTGTTGACAGGATTAAGCTCCAAAGAGATACCTCAGAGTGGGCCAGAACATAGCTTTTTACCAATGTAATTTACATTACAAGTTGAAAGTGTGAATGTCGTCAATTTTTTCCTTTATTTTTCACTCAAGTATTTTTATTCAGTAAATAAAGTTGTTTTAAGTTTGGAATGTATTGAATTGTATTTAATAAGTGAAATAGTCTGTACTCTTGCAATAAAATTTAGAAAGAGAAGTCTAAAAGTGATCAAAGTCTATTTTAGGATACCACACTGAAAAACAGCAACTTAATGATGAGATACAGCTATAGTCTGCATAACAGCATTTCAGTCAGCGACGGACCATGTATAGGATGTTGGTCCCATAAGATTACCGTGGAGCTGAAATATTCTTATTTCCTAGTGACATGGTAGCCGTGATAACATCATGCCCAATTACTCTATTTTTTTAATAAATTTAGTGTAGCCTAAGTGTACAGTGTTTATAAAGTCTATGTTAGTGTACAGTAATGTCCTAGGACTTCACATTCACTCACCACTCACTCACTGACTCACCCAGAGCAACTTCCAGTCCTGCGAACTCCATTCATGGTAAATGCCCTATACAGGTGGGCCATTTTTTTTATCTTTCATACTGTATTTTTACTGTATCTTTTCTATGTTTAGATATGTTAGATACACAAATACTTACCATTGTGTTATATTTGCCTACAATATTCAGTACAGTAACATTGATGTACAGCTTTATAGCTTGGGAGCAACAGTCTATACCAGATAGCCTGATGTGTAGTAGCTATCCAATCTACCATCTAGGTTTGTGTAAGTACACTCACTCTATGATGTCCGCACAATGACAGAATCACCTAACGCGTTTTTCAGAACATATCCCAGTCATTAAGCGACACACGTATTTGATACTATCTTTATTTCAGATAGTTCAGTTTGCTCGATTAGCCATGAGTTTTTCCATTTATGGAGAAGATTTCATGAAATTCTAGAATTATTTAATAGAACCCTTAGTGGTAAATTCTATAACTTTGTATAACACTAACTAAACTGATTGGGACTATAAAATACTGCAGAGATTGTTGTAATTCCATAATGCCTTATTTTAGTAATGACATTTAATTCCTCTTGTTTAAAATGAACAGAGTAAGTTAGAGGTGACTTTATCCTGTTAAATTATAGGTCTTAATTTTGATTGCAATTCAACCGAGAGCACTTAGCTGAAGTATTTACCTGCATTAATTTATACTATTCACACCCAACTGTAATGGATTAAAAGTCTACATTTTTTATAAAAACAATTAAATCATCTCTAAGCATTTTATTACTTGCTGATAATATTTCAAGGTAATTGTGTATTTCATTTTGCTGTCTTGATAAACTCTAAAGCTTAATGCTTTTGTTTAATATAAAAATTAAGGTTTCCGAATCACCATAGTGATTGTTTCCTATGGAAGAATGCATCACTTTGCAGATTTTAAATTGCTCAAGGGTACAAAGAAATATTAAAAAATAATTTCATAAATCATAAAGCCAATGTTTTATACTTTTTTTGCAAAATACAAAATTAATTTGAGCAGCTAAGTCTATTAACATCAAAGAGTAAATCTATTTAAGTGAAAAATTATTTTCACATGTAAGCCTTTTTTATGAAACAACTTTATGAAAAAGTATTATTGGAAATTTTTTCTGACATATTGAATCATTTACCTTATTTGATATGTTTTCTTGGAAAGTAAAAGTATTTTCTTTATTATATTGCTCTTAGGAGATATTAAAAAGTCATGTATAATAATTTTGTTTTACAACCAATGATATAGCTTTTGTACAGTTATCTTTGAGAATTTTGTTCTGGATGCTGCTGCACCAATAAGAAGATTCTAGACATAAATATCCCTCAATTAAACTGACAGCACAAATTTCTCACAGCAAGGCACTGTTTCACTTCTGCAGTCAAACTTATTTAATTTTTCAACCGCATGCATCGACTACTTCAATTCCGACAATCCAGGTTTTTTTTCCCCTGTCCAACTCTATCGTGGCAGGACGGAGAGTTTGTCTTTACCTACCTCTGAGCTGCCTCCTCTTTCTTAACTCATATTACAAGAGGATTCAACTACATTTGATATACAAAAAGACTATACCAACTGCATTTGGTATACAAAGTGCAGAGAACTTTAATGACCAAGGTAAATTAAAAGTATCATCATTATCTATCATTTAATCAATTATTAAGTGCCACCACCACGCAGTTCACAGATAATATTGTCCAATTATACAATATTATATATTATATATTATATAATATATAATATATTATAATATATTGCCTTTTCAATTAAAATATGTGCTTTGCTATGTCACAAAGAAAGAAAATTTTAGTGAAAAATGCGTGTACAAACACTTCAAATAAAACTGAAAGAACCACAGGCTGGTGTCTTTTTATACTTGAATTTTCGCTTGCTTGATTTCAGTAAGTTTTGTGGGTTTTCAAAGTGCAAAATTCAGAAGTAAGATTCTTTTTAAGAAGTTGAGAGAAAAGTTGAAAGCCACTTGAATGCTAGGCGAAGACTTGTAGCTCAGCCTCCCCTCTCTCCTTTCTCCTTTCATCTGCCACTTGATTGGAAGCATTCCTGGCTATCCTAGAAATGGGAAAATGGCCAAGTCCTTTGCATTGACTCTCCAGCATGGCTTTTCTTTCCCTGTGACCCGTGAGTTTCTAGAAAAGTCTGGGCCACTCGGCATCTTTCAGATTCAAGGGAGATTTGACAATCCTTAAACACCACACCAGAATCTTTGTGAGTTTCCGAGGAAGACAAAGCACAGACCTTTCCCTGGAGCTTAACCTGGAGAGATTTCTCCTGTCTGTAACCTTCAAAGCATATTTTGTGTCTCTGTGGAAGTGTGGAGGGGAGAAGGCCAAGTTTTTCTTGCCTTCTTTCTGCTACAGTGCAAACACATTCACAAAGTATGCCCTACTCTTTCTTCTTTTACAAGGGCAGAGCATGGTGGACGTGTTCCAAATCAGGGCCACTGTGACTGTGCGTTCGGGCATTGCCTCTCTTATGCTACTGAACCAAGGAATAGCAAGTTTAATCTAATTGAATTCCACTGCAGTGGTTTGTTTATGTTTTGCCCAAGGAATATTCCCGCTGCTTAAGTTGGGTGTTTGGAGTGTACTATGGATAGTGCTGTATGGGATGAATACTGCTAAGGATACAAATCCTTAAACTCTTTGTGCGATGGGTGTTCAAAAAGCGTTATTCACAAACATATTAAACATCAAAAGTTCTAGAATTAATATATTATGTTGGAGGTATTTTGTTCATCAAACAATCAAATTCTCTGTAGCTGGGACTTTGCCCTGACGGATGTCTGCCTCCGTATTGACAAAAATTTCAAAAACAACCCGGGTGATGCTAAAATTTGTGAGCTTTCCTCTAGCCCTAGGACAAAAACCAAAGCGTAACTATTCATGTACAGTCATGAGTAAAAACTATCCAGCATTCACATAAACTTACTTATTGAAGAGTTTAGTGCTAAACCACGTCCTTTAGGGAAAAAGCCGATAACATACTAGATAAATTAACCATTCAATTAGGAATTAAATTAGAGTGGCTGCTGTTATGACTTGTAAAGTTATGAAATCTATATTAAATGTGAAAAAGTTTATCAAAATCCAACTGTTTGATTGAATTATATGAAAATGCCAATATTCAAATGGTTTTGATCTGCAAAAATGGAGATTTTATACAGTTTGACCTAATAACCAGTAGTTATATTGAGCAGTATACTGTTCTAGTTGAATTTTAATTTACTGTAGTAACTATCATCTAAATCTGAAAGAGTAATGATTGCCACATTGTGATTTTATTAATAATAGCTAAACATATCCTTTATATTTTCTTCCTGGAAAAAAATGGCATCAAAACAATGTTTTTAATGCCAGTCTCCCTTCTAATTATGCCTTAGCTCCAAACTCTCAGATCTAGAATGTTAGTTTACCATTTTGGAAAAAATCTAAGAAAGAACTAAAGGCCTTCTGAAGTTTATGTATTTTATAGACAGCTCCTTGAATACACTGTAACATAAAAATGTGACCCCAATATTTAAAACTGAATAATTGCCTATGTTGAAAGATAAAGATGAAGTTCCCATAATTATTAAGTAATTGCATTCCTCCTCAATGCCTGCTCTGGTTTTTGAGCAGATGAAATTCCTGTTTTACTGTCAGGATGCAGTGATGTAACTAAGGCTTGCTAGCCTATAAATCTGTAACCTGAACCGGAGCATTTGAAGGCCAAAAGAGTTTTGCAATGTACTGCATAGCTAACTTTCCATTTCTGTGATAAAGTATGCATGACAAAGTAAGATTGGGACCATACAGCCATTTGAGTTAAAGAAACCTATTCAATAGAAAGAAATTATAGGGATTATTTTTTAAATAATTGTAGAAGTCATCATTTTCTGGAAATAGTAGAAATGTATACAAATCAAATCACCTGAGCATCTCACTTTTGCATTATGGCTCCAAGTGAATTTCTTGATAGGATTATACCTACATTACCACCAGCTGCCTCTTCTCAGTCTTAAGTATAATTCCATTTAGGGACTTTGTTATTATATCAAAACAGAATAAAAATCTAGTTACATAGTTCAAGAGTCTTCACAATCGGGTGCACTTTGATTGTGCATTGTGTGAACGGCTCATCTGATTAATGCTTGATTCATCTCTATCACCTAGTCTTATTTTAGAATCCTTGAACAGCACCTGCCTGGAAGTGACTGCAACATCTCCAGTTGCATGAACAGTGTTTGACTAGAGCTGTAAGCAGAGAATTTTATAGCTGAGAAGGGCCTCTTGCAATGCTGACAACTTCCACTCTAAGGGTTTCAATGTCTCACGCAGTCACTCAGCTACTTCCCGGCATGGGGAGAGCTCTCTCTATACTGCCGTCCTTCCTTGCCTCACATGCTCATAAGTGAACACTTCGAGTGTAGGTTTAGGTGCATTCTTCCATTACCAACTCCATAGGAATACCTATCCCAACACTATATTCCTAATCCTCTACCAACACTGTAGGAATTTATTAGATATAGTAAATGAAGAACAAATGAAAAAAGAATGAATATATTGAAGCTCCCCACTAGGTAAGCTTCTGAAGAACAGGCAATGTATTTCTTTAGCACCCTTTTATAGTACAAATGTACATATAGTAGAGTATATTCCTAAATACGAGGCACTCAAATATCTTGGATGTGTTGATTTTTTTTAAAAAAATCACAGACAGTGGATTTTTCTGCCTGTAACTCTGCTTAAGCGGAACACTCTGAACTCACAAACTTGGTTGTAGCTCCTCAAAGGAGTTAATAATTTCACTCTAAGGAAACAACATCAAAACAGATTCAGAATGATTAAAGTGCTTTATAATCTCTTGGGGACTATTCGCTTGTAATTTGTTATTTCTGGGACTGTCAAAGGCAGCCTTTATGAATGGGAAATGATTGTTATTTACAGGCCTGTTTGCCTTTGATGGAGGCTCACGTGCTGCCAAGGTTACCGGCATTGGAGAAGGAAGAAGATTCACTGTTCTTTTTTTTAGATCAGTGGTTTGTTGAATTTGAAATAAAGCGAAAAAGACTTTTCTTGTTGTTACATTAATAAAAAGAGAAGAATGGAAGAGGGAAACCTGGCCCACGTTGCCGCCGAGTGAAATGAAGTCCTGATTACGCCATCATGTTAATGGATGTAATGTAGGCTGCCAAAACGTAAAACTCAACGATACAGGTAGAATTTTTATCGTAAATGATTCGATATTTCTGCTGAAAGTCTTTGTACTGGATTAAACATCAGATTAAAAAAAAAAAGAGTAAGGGAAAACAGGAAAAAGTAGGTATTCAACAAATATTTTGAACAAAACTGAGAAAATCATTTCCATTCATACAGATAAGCACACTGGGCCCAATTCACGAATGTGACCCATCTCTTAATTCCACAAAGCTACAGAATTCCTGTTCTCATTACATTTGGCTTCCTCCTTATAGAGTTTGAAAATATGTACATTCAAGGACGGTGTTATTGGTGTGTGCAGGTTTCTGCACAGCACTGAGGTTGTTAGTGCACGAGAAGTTGCCTCTTTGCCATATAAAAATTCAATTAGAAGCTCCCAATAAAAACTTAATTAAAAGGTTATGGAAACAAAAGTGCCACACACTGGGCCTTACAACGTGCTAAACTCTGGCTCTGCTGAACCACTGCAGGCAATGGCTTCTGCAGGTACTGGGCCTCTTCTATGAAAAATGCCTGGCTGCCAGCGATGCACATTTTGGTTATAACAAGAAACCCGGGAGGGAAAGCATGTTTTCCTATGAATTAGTTGCTGAACAACTACCGCTTTATGTATCAAGACTCCCTTCTGGAATTTCACCTGAAATATGCTCCCAGTATGAAGGCCATGAGAAATATGGGAGCCGTTTCAATCTCCAGTTTGGGGTCTCATATTGAGAAGTCCAGCTGTGCAGTTCTGTTTGTTCATGGCCACGTCTAAAATGTATCCAGATTTGTGATCCTCTTTCTCTTCTTCTTAGCAATACACAAGTCTAACTAATTAAAATACAGTTTCTGCGTTTCACACTGTTATCTCAAAATGTAAATAAAAAGGATGCCTTCCAACCAACAGTTTCCCCAGCTGTTGTGGAGAGGTCATTTGTTGAGTTACTGTCCTGAGCCAGGCACCTCGTTTGTGCTCAATAAATAAAGTTGAATAAAAAAATACACTCTCATGAAGTGGGTGGTGTTGTTCCTTAGAATTAACGAGGCTAAGGTCACCCCAGGGCAATGGGACTCTGGAGCACATCTTCTTAGGCAGTACCGGCTACTCAGCTTCCCGAAGACCTTGATTTTTCTCATAATAAAACCAACTAAGTTCTTTTCATCCATGGAGTATCTAGATGTTGTGGGGGCCCAATGTTTATGATTTGGGAGACCCTCTTTAAGAAAAGGAATATAAAATTAGGCCAGGCAAGGTGGCTCACCTGTGTAATCCTAGCATTCTGGGAGGCCAAAGTGGAAGGATCACTCGAGGCCAGGAGTTCAAGACCAGCCTAAGCAACAGCAAGACCCCAGTCTCTACTAAAAATTGAAAAATTAGCTGGGCATGGTGGTGCACGCCTATAGTCCCAACTACTTAGGAGGCTGAGGCAAGAAGATCGCTGGAGCCCTGGAGTTGGAGTTTGCAGTGAGCTATGATGACACCACTGCATTCTACCCAGGGCCACAAAGCCAGACTGTCTCAAAAGAATAAACAAACAAAAAACCAATATAAAGTTAGGAATACAAAATTAGCAAAAGCCCCTGAGAAGGGACCAAGGCAGATGACAGGCTCCAAAGCTGAAGCTTGATTGGTTCCACGGTGAACCCACCTCTGTCATCTTCAGTCAGCTTTTGGTCTCTGGCCTCAGAGTGGTACGTCTATAGAAAGAGCCACTGTGGAGTCAGTGAGGTAACCCACTGGTCCATTTAAACACGTATTATTTTGCCCCAAGTTTTGGTGCATCTTCTTGTAGTAATTTACCCTTAACTGCTATATGGTAAGATAGGTGGCAAGGTAGATTTTTCTCCAAGAACTCAGAAACATTTCTCTTATGAGGCACTTGGAATACAAGGACATGGCTATTGGCCTCCAGTGTCTCACAACTTATAAGGGCAGACAGACATGTTAACAGCTGTAATCCACTGTGATAAATGCTGTCGGAGAAGAGTGCATAAAATGCCACCACCGTCCTGCCTGTTCTGAGAGATTGGACTCCAGTTCTGCCATCTCCATGAGGACTTCCCATACTTCTCTGTCCCTCACTGAGCTCCTCTGAAGTGACGAGACACTTTGGATCTATACTGAAGTGACACAGAACAACTTGGACAGTTGGGCTTGATCTTCCCAACTGGACTGAAAGCTCCTTGAAGGCGGGTGGTCAGCCTGTCACCACAGGCTCTACAGGGCAGGCACTGAGTGACTGTGTGACCTAGTGAATGGCTGGGCCGTTGATGGGTGGACACATCGCTGGGACACAGCAATCTTTCTGAACGTCGTCATCCAAAATCCAGTCAACAGAAGCCATCATTGAGCATGGAAGCTGGGGCAAAACTTTTTATTTAAAACTTAACTCCACATTTTAGTGTACTCTTGAGAGTTAAGGACATTTGCTGTTTTGTCCCAGAAGAGAATTCACAAAATTAATGTTTCTTACATATTTTTTTATTGAGGTAAAATTCACAAAAGATAAAATTAATCATTTTGAAGTGAACCCTTTGGTGGTATTTAATGCATTCATAATGCCATACAACAACCACCTCTATCTAGTTCCAAAACATTTTCATAACCCCAAAAGGAAACCCTTATCCATTAAGCAATCACTACTCATTTCCTTCTCCTTCCATCCCTGACAGTCACGAATCTGAGTTCTGTCTCTATGAAATTACCTATTCTAGATAGTTCATATAAGTGGAATTGAACAATATATGACCTTTCGTGCTTGACTACTTTCACTGAGCATAATGTTTTCAAGGTTCATCAACATTGTAGTATGTATCATTACTTCATTTCTTTTATGGTAGAATAAAATTCCATTGTGTGTATATACCACAATTTGTTGATTAGTTCATCCATTGATGGATATTTGGACTGTTTCCACATTTTGGCTGTTGTGAATAATGCTGCTATGAACATGTATGCACAATGGATTTTTTTGAGTCTCTGTTTTCAGTTCTTTTGGATATATACCTAGAAGTGAAATTGCTGGATTATATAGTAATTCTACATTTAACTTTTCGAGGAACCACTAAACTATTTTTCACAGTGGCTGCACCATTTTATACCTTTATACCCATTGGCAAGGTACAAGAGTTCCAATTTCTCCACATCCAATACATATTTTCCTTTTTAAATTAATATTGTAGATATCCTAGTGAAACTGAAGTAAATTTTATGTTCAGATTATTCATGCCATTCTTCTAAAGATATTAAATAGCCCTGAGGGTCAATTCATACTCCACTTCCAGTTTTTGAGTCCCAGAGTCTTAAAACTGGTTGTTTTAAAATGCTTGCTAAAACTCATTAATACTGCAATGAGCAAGACATCATAAGTAAACAAAATATTCCCAGGGTGATGCGCCAGGTGATGGAGGTTGGCCAAATGAAGAAGGATGTTTAGGTAGGCAGGCTCTCTCTAGGAAAATTCTAATGAAATTTCAAAATTTTACACAACAAATTTGAAGACTCATAGGCAAATTTCATTTTAGTTCTTTAATTTATTCTTTATATTTTTAGACTTATCTGAAAAATGAGTTTCTAGAAGTGGATAAAAACACACACCAGCACATGTTATTTGAATTGTATTTTATCCTCAGCAAAACCTGCTTTATTGTTGTTGACTAATTTTCTTAATCAAATATTTAGGTATCTTATATCCCTTGAGCTTACTTCTGTTTTTACATATAAAACATAGTATTTGAAGACCAGACATCCCCAGTTGCATCTTTTTTGGCAGTCTGTGTTTGAGAGGATAGAAATCAAGAATTAATCTGAGAGCTGGGCTGCAGAAAAATTTGAGTGAAGGTGAGGATGTGCACAGTACACCTCTCCCTTGACCTTAAAATCATAAAGTCATAGAACCTTGGACTTGTAAAGAAACTTTGGTGGCAGCAGTTTTAAAACAGATCTTTCAGCTGAACCTTCCACCTCCTATTTTTTTCCAAAACAAATGCTATGTAGAACCCTTACATTAGACAAACCATCAAGCAAACACAAAACAACAATGACAAAAAACTCATCAACAAACAGAAGCAGAATTGTTTTGATGAGACAGGGCTGTAAGCTTGGAGGCCTCATGCTCTGAGCAGCCCACCGTCCTAATCTACACAACCTGGAGGCATCTGTGGTCCCTCCGCAGATGATGCAGAACACATCATCATCTGTGGTGTGCTGAAAGATGGAAAGCCCTGATCTAGTTCATTGCCTTCTGTCTGCTGTGGAAGATTCCAGCTGCTGCTTGAACATTACTAGTGACAAGGAGCTCGCTGACTCACTCACAAGACATCCTATTCTATTTGTGAACAAGTCTAAATGTTAGAAAGAAATTCGACACGTGGATGCAAACCTTTGTCCCCATAACTTCAGTATGTTAGTTTTTAATCTTACCTTTCAGAACGCTGAATCTCTCTTCCATGTGACAGTACTTCAGGCTTGGAAAGACAGAGGTACTGTCTTCTTTTTCTAGTCAAAATGCCCCCAACTATTTTCACCTCTGCAGACGTGCCACCTTCATCACCCTTGTCTGAAATGGCTCCAGGTCGTCTCAGATGGTTTATTCCGGTGTAGACTGACCAGTGTTGACGACAGAGGACCAGCTTTCCCCAAGTTCTGAAGGTGGCACCTCCACCAGTGACCTGGAAGACTGACCATTTTTTGGCAGCCCAAGTTCACCATTGTCATAAATTAAGCATGTGATTGACAGAAACCTGATCTTTCCCCATGAGCTGATGATTATCTAGTTAACTTAGACCTCTAACAGGTTACGTTTTGAAGTGAAGCTACAGAGTGGAGTAAGACCGAGAGAGTCCTACTAATACTTGCCTGTTGGGTCATAGTAAGCCTTATCCTCTTACTAAGAACTAGCTTCTACTCAGCCTCACTTAGCCTGCCACCCCTGGTCCAGCTGCCAGGCTGGCTGCAGCCCTGGGACATTCTTGAAATCGTCTCCAAACATTACCACTCTTTCGGAGTCAGCTCCAGGGATTCCTCAGGATATTAGTAATACACCTCCTAGCAATGGCAGCTCTCTTGCCAGTAATCTTGACAGCACCTCTCCAGTTTTGGCGCTTTAAAGTTCGAGAGACATACATGAAGGGCTCCACTGTCTATACCCGGCTGGCGGGGCAGGCAGACTGCTCCTCTGCCAATCAAACCTCGCCAATAACCATACCTATCTCTCTGATGTCTGTCCCCTTCTCCTTCTCCTGGCTTGCAGCCCTTTGTTTTACCCATGACCAGTCCAAAGGCTACTGCCAGTATGGGTCTGACATCTATGGAGGATGTCCTTACAGGTCTTGTGTAATGCACATGCCAGGGAAGGGATGGGCCGAAAAAATGTTCCGCTTCAACTCTAAAAGCCACACCTTCACTTTGACCATCCTTGACCTCAACCATGACCACTGGCAAACCAGTGTTCCTGGAAACTTTATCGACACCACTTATATACCACCCCTCAGGGGTCTCTGCACATATCCAGAGAAACCCAAATTCACACTCATGTCCAAGTAGCAATCTCAATCTTGCAAGCAGAACAGCCCTTGCTGACAGTTTGACCCCACAGATCCTTACAGGCAGTCAGTTGACCCAACCAAAGACAGCCCCCATCACCTCCTGGTTACAGATTCTACAGCGCACTCTTGTTTTTCTCAACTCTTCAGCTCTAGCACCTAATACTTCACACTGTTTTCTCTGTGCCTCTCTACAAAGGCCTTTGTTAGCAGCTGTCTCTTTAAATTCCGCTGACCACTCCACTGTCTTTCTCTCCACCGAAGACTGCTCTTCGCCTCTGACCCAGGTTCAGTTACGGGAACCTGAGCCCAGTGAAGTGAAGCTACAGAATATTCAATCTGGAACATAATTATCTAAATACACCCACCATGATGCTTTCAGATGGAAATATTTTCTTCCAGTTGTCTACTATCAAGGGATATTTATAGTTTGGCCATCCTGTAGAAATAAAAGAATTTGAGAAGTAGCAGATTTTTCAATACAACAACTATGTAAAAGATGATATAAAAATAAACAATAAATAATACATAATATACAAATAAATATATTCCAGAAGGACTGATAGGACAGTATAAATCCCTTTTTTGCATTTTTAAGGCTTTTATGACTAGTCTAATTACATATTAGTATCAATATTAATAATACCTATCTTGTCATTACGAGTGATAGTAATAACTTCATTTAGTATAGCCTTTTAGGTTATCAAAGTGCTTTAATAAACATTACCACATTAGTTTCTCACAATCCTCTGAGACAGGTCATGTGGATGTTGTTATTCTCCTTTTGCATGTAAGGAAACTGAGGCCCAGAGACATTGAATGATGGGCAGGTTGCCCAGCCAGTAATGGCAGTGTGACCACACATTCCGTTTTGCTTGGAATGGTCCCAGTTTAGAGAGGCTGGCCCGGCAACCTAGTGGGCGATTTGGACAGTAACATACATGATTACCCTAATCAAGGGCTCCTTGTGCTGAACTGTGCTGCCTCTTCCCTCTGCTCTGTTCCCCTTCCGATGGGCATAGGGCTACTGATGAGGGTCTCATTCAAAGAGCTGAGGTTGCATTTTCCTCATAGTCTTTGGCATCAGAAAACAGTCTCAACCCAGGGGCAGTCTGTCTTCAATGACTTCCACTGCTGACATGTCTGACCAAACATCCCTCTGTATGGAGCTCTGAGTAGACAAACTATTCCTACCCAATCAGGTTATGAGAAGAAATTCTAACATTACATTTTATGATCCTAGAAGGTATTGGGAGTCACGATAAAGCAAAGTCTAAACCAAGGGTTTAAGAAGCCAGAGCTGGATAATTGTAGTCCTTTTCTTCTGTGAAAATTTGAAAGTTGAATGATCTGCAAATGATGGAAAATTAGTTTAAAAGCAGAAAAATAGAATTCTTCTCTTATCTTTTCTAAACTCTTTCCTATAAGCCAAAAAATGTGTAAGGCTTTTTAAGAGGTGTTTTGAAATCTATGTCTAAGATTCATAAAAGATTATTATGTGCACATATGGTAGATGAGATGAAAGGTTTTATTCTGTGGTCATTCATAAATGTTTATTTAGTGACACACACTGTGCTAACTGCTAGAACCTAGTTACTAGAAGCTGTAAAAAGCAGCAATCCATAAAAACACTGAAGATGTTTTGTGTGTTTCATGAAGAATTTTTTTGTGTCTTTGGGTTGCCTCTTTGAGGTAACCATAGTAATTTGAGCAAGAAACAAGATTTTGGTGCATAATGTACAGTGGCACTCTAACCAAAGTGTTTGAAAAGATAGTGACAATAATAAATGTACGCAATTAATTTATTGTTTTGGGCATCTGTCAAGTTGCATTAGGCCTCAGATTTCCTTCATGAGAACATCTGAGCCTGCATCAATCACGTATCATTCCCAAAGGCAACAAATCATAATGGCTATTTCTCCTTTAGGACAAGGCTAAGCTTAAAGAATTTAAGTCCTGCTGATGGCAGTAAAACTAAATACTAGCAGGGGAAAGATGTAGAGGATCTTTTTATTTTTCCTTTTTGGTAGGAGCATTAAAGATAGTCACCAAACAATTGATTTTGATTTGACAGCTTACAAAGCTTCATTAAAAAGATTTTCTATATTTTCTTTTTAAATTCCCCAGGATAAAAAGAGCTTATTTATGATTAAGTCTATATTTTATACAGACTTCTCCCTCACACTTCCAAGATGTAATTTGACATATGTGTGTGTGTGTCTGTGTGTTCCTGCCTTTTATTTCTCATGGTATAACTGTAGCGTTTATCTTGAGTCAGAAAACTGGATGGAATCTTATCAAGGTAGTTTAATTCCCTGATGCCATGCAGGACTTTATCAAGACATTTGAACCTAGAAAAGTCTAAACCTTCTAGACACGCATTGGCTTATACCTAAAAGTCTAAACATTATAGGTGTAAACATTATAGACACATATAGGCCTATACTTTATGGACACAGTGGCTTGCAGCTTTTAGACCCTTAGAAGTCTGTACTTTATAAATATGTATAGGCCTATACCCATATGTATAGACTCACAGAGGCCTATACCCTAGAAAAGTGTATAGGACTTTACCTTATATACACATATAGGCGTGTAGCTTATAAACACATAAAGACCTACACTTTGTAGAAAGGACCAAAAATTCCTTGATGAACATTTTAAATGCCTAAGAACACACAGCTGAGATGCCCTTATAATCCCAGAATTTTCAGACTTAGAGGTTCAACATCCTGCTCTCTCTTTTCCCTATGAATTTTTTTAAATTTCAGAATATTACAGGGGTACAGGGGTACAAAAGTTTAGGTCTGACTCAGGTGGGGCAAAGGCAATATATGTAACCTATGAATGCTTGATGGACAAGGAAACACAGACTAGGTCTGCAGTCCCCAACCCCTGTGCCACAACCTGGTACCAGTCCGTGGCCTGTTAGGAAACCGACCGCCCATCACCTCCTGAGTTCCCCACCCCACCACCCACCACACCCCACCCCCAACCCCATTGGTGGAAAAATTGTCTTCCATGAAACTGGTCCCTGGTGCCAAAACAGTTGGGGACCGCTGCTCTCGGTAATTTGCATTAGGCTTGTAGATTCGATGATCAAGAACAAGATCCTAAGTGTTCAGATTCAAGGACAGTACCTATGTTCTAAGTGCATGACCTCAGCTTAGACTTTCAAGCCTCTAGAACTCTGAGAAATAAATTTCTGTTGTTTATAAGCTACCGGTTTATGGTACTTTGTTATAACAGATGGAATGGACTAAGACAAATCGTTGTTGTACAATCTTTTTTTTCCTAACCACCCCCATGCTATGGTCCTTTATCTGCATAGATACCTACAAATCCACCACAGTGTCAAAATGGAGTCTCTTAAGATATTCTAAGGCATTCTGATAGTTTTGCAGTGAATATGTTTCATTTAAAACATCACCGAGGCAGATTGTTGTCAGCTTGTAATTTATTTAAATTGCTGTTGGCTTCATTTCCATTTTTGTGGTCTCTAGCTTAGCCTTTCAGAGGCAGAAAGTGAATCTCAGTTCCAGAAAATGCAATATATTTTTTTCAAAAACATATGTTAAATCTTGTGAGGCCTGTAAGTAATGACTGATTTCAAAAATTAAAAAGTAAAAAGGCCCAATGTGAAGTCAGGTACTTTCTTTTCAATATGAAAGGTGAACATTTTTAGATAGGCTGTTACAGATATTGGAAACTGCCAAGCAAGCTGGTAGCAGGCTGGGGATAGCATGGAGTATTGATTCAGATGTCATAATTAAATGAGCCTGAGACTTAGCTTAGATAGACACTCTACGGAAAGATGGATAAAGAGTGAGGAAGAGATATGAGTTACAATGAGTGAGAGTCTCTCTCCCTAATAGTACTTGTCAGAATTTCAAGGGTGAGAGGTTCTATCAATCGGAGCAAGAACGGCGTGGGTGTGATGGGGTTTGGCACCTTATCAATTCTCGCGCTTCTAAGAGAACATGTGTGACATCTGTGATTTATTTCCGATCTACCAGTCTGGTGAGCATGAGTCCTGAGTTTGCTGCCAAATTACTGTACTCGTCTACATGCTAAAAGGCTGCTGTCACATTTAAGACTGTCAGAAATTCAGATCCTTCCCATGGGTGATCCCAGAGAGCACACAGAACAGGGACTGACCTTTGGCTTGTGGCGAGCCACGTGTGGAAGTTTTGTTGTTGCCAATCAACTTATATTATGTCAAATTAGCTTTTCCCTCCTCAATTGCCGCATCTGTGGTTAAAATCATATTGTAGCCACATCAGTGGAAATGTAAAACCTGAAAACAAAGTCTCCCATAATCTCACTGCAGTAACATAAACCCTCCTTCCCCAGCCTCCGTCCATATGCACTCTATATAATATTAACTTTTACGCTTAGAAAATTTTTTTCTGATTAACGGCAGTTTATTTCCATGAGAGGATATCCCCCAAAAGTGGAGAGGAGGGTATGTTCTTGATGGAATGTGAAAAAAAAGAAGAGCATTCTAAAATCTATGACATTTAGTAGGATGGAAGTTAATTAAATTGCAGCGGCCCCTGAAAGGAACACACATTTGCCTTCTCTCTGATGTAGCTCTTGGAAGGTCTTTCATTGGCCAGCCAACTTTGTACGGATTAGGTTTTCTCATCTTGCCAGACTTACCCTCAAAGGAGAGAAGCAGGTGATTTAAGCACACGGGGCATCATTGATATTTTATATTTTTCTTTAAATGCCACCTCTTCCTAGGCCTGTAAGCAGGGAGAGAGATCACTTAAAGTTCACACAGCAGTTCCGCTGGCCATGGAATCATGACCTTCCGACCCTGGAGCTAGCCTGAATCTACAGGATTTGTCAAACAGACCTTAATATTGTGCACTGGCAGTCCCCCACCCATAATTTGTTCACCATCTCCCCCTCCTGCTTTATCCTCGTTATTAGAAGAGTCATTATTTTAAGCCATTCCATTGCCTCAGGAGCTGTAAAGTGACCCTAATGATAATTCTCTATGGCATATAGGTGTACATAATGTTTCTCTGATCATTTGTCCTAACCTGCCCCCAAACTGAAATGTACAAATGTCTTTTATGCTTAAGGCTTTGCACTAAAAGAGCTTTTGCAAGCCGTTTTCTTACCTAAGAATTGTAACCAAGCTGGAAAACCATCAAGATATATTGATAGGCTAACCTGCTGCCTATTTACGCTGGGTAGGGTACAAACATTTGCAAACTGATCAAAAATGTTGTATAAACTTTTACAGACATTGGGAAGTGTTTATAGTTTTTTAGAAATCTAAAACTGGAAAGACTCTTAGTTACTCCATTGCCCAACTCTCTAATCCCACAAATAAGGTGCAGGCAGTTCTGAAAGGTTAAGGTGATCAGTCCAGAATCTGAGACACCCAACAGTCTAGCACAGGCTTTGGAGTCAAAAGGTCTGGTGTGGACCACTGATTTGTCTCTTGCTTAATCCCTGGGAGTCCATGAGCAATTTATTAGCTTCTTTCTATACCTTTGTGCCCTCGGCTGTAAAATGTGAAGAAGATACCTGTGTCTGAAGTTACCGTGAGGGTTAAATGAGATAAGTTAACAAAATGCTTAGCACCATTCCTGGCACGTTTTAGTTAGTGGGAGCTACTCTTTAATTAATGGGAAGGATCCTCCAGGTGGGAGGTGGAAGTGGTGATAGTGACAGTAGAATTCTCATCACTCTTATGCCACAAAGAGAGCTTCCATCTCTAGGACCCCAGCCCTTCTCTTCCCACGCATCCCTTGGTCTGAGGGGACAGGGATTTTGTTTTAAAGGAGTACCACCTGGAAGGAAGGCTATAGTATTTGGACTTTCATCCTCATACCTAGTGTGTTGTGCATTTAGACAATCCCTGCTGGAAAGTGTTGCCAGAAATAAACAAGCTGTCAGGGGCAAATGATTCATTTCTCATCTACTCAGATGACATCTGGTTTAAGTGTGATGAATACATGGTAGTTTAAATCACGGGGTGACAGTGATGCTATCTGACAGATATGTTTGCAAATATTTTTGGAATCCCCTAAGTGCCTGCTACCAAAGAATGAGCTTATTTAAACGGGGGGAAAGCATAAACTTGCGTCTATCAAATCAACACTCACCTCAATCTCCTGAGGCTGTGAGATTTGGAGCTACACCTGCCACACTGTTTGAAGATTAAGTGGCTGTTTTGATATTAAATGTAGATGCCACTAGCAGCATGCTGATATGAAACAAATGTCCAGTGGTCATTGGGACATTTAGGAAACAGCCTTTGAATAAAAGAAATACCAAGCGTCCCTACATGTTTGAATGGACGTCAGTACAGTTAATGGTTTGGTTATTGTTTTTATTACTTTTGCAGCTATTCATTTAATACTGTTAGTGGATTGTACTTTGCCAAACACAGAAGCATCAAAGAGATAATGGAAGATGTGTGCCTGCCGGGGAACTTCATGTGGCCACAAGGGAAATAACCAGTCTTAACATAATGCTCGATTATTTCAAATCCATACTGGACAGATGTGGCACATCCTTTTGTGGGATTTGGCACACCGATGTGCTGGACATTATCAGTTGTTTCAGATTGTTCTTGCCAAGATGATTCCTTGTCATCCTTAATAACCTGAGAATTAGCAGTATTTAGCTGAAATATATTGATAGTCATTTGTATGTAGGGAATTTAAATTATATATAGAAATTCTAAGTTATCTGGATATTGAAAGTTGAAGGCTTATGCATAATGCATAACAATTGCTCAGTGAATTAGGAATAAACATTTACATGGAGAAAATCATATGAAACATGTGTCAAAGCATAAGGAATTTGTGTTTGATATATAGCCCATTTAATAATATATTTATGCAAAGAAAAGAGAGCAAATATCTCTTTTTATGCATGCCATCGATAGCTACTGTTTGTATAGCACATTACAGTTTTTAAAATGTTTTCTATGATTTATATCATGTGAGATAATGATTTTATTTTAATCCAGGTAACTAATTATATTTTCAGCAGTATCATCAGCATTTCAAATATATAGTTGTTTTCCTGGAACATCAATAAACAAAACCAATTTTATAAGCTATTTATATAAAGCAGGCCTCAAATATTTCAGAATAATTGATTTTTACGTATTAAGTCTATCATCCTTATCATTATATTTTCTTCAAGTTATTTGTTGCTAATTTATATTTGGAAACATGAGGAGATCTATAAGTAGCATTATAGTTGGCATTTTATGGTGCAACCAGAAATATACCAATTTATATTTGACAAAATGCTAGAACTTTCTAAGCATGTCCTAAGGCATTAATGGTTAATAGAGTAAATGTGCAGTGTGGAGAAATCATCTCTGCTCACATGAGAATGAGCTTCAGTTAATGGGGAGAGGTTTTGGTGATCTTAGATTTGAATGGTATCTTTGAATACCTTCACCAGATTCTATAAAAATACGAAACACAAAATAGTGTGTGTACGTGTGTGTGTGTACATGTGTGTGCATAGAAAAAAGACTGGAAGGGTACACAAACTGGGAAGGTGGGGTGATGGAAAGGGATCTTTTTTTTACCTCATATACTTCTGTATTATTTATTTGGATTTTTTTGGAATGAGAATATATTCCTTAAAGAAGCCTAAAATGCACAATGATACCAAGAATCTACCAAAAAGTAGACCAACCTGATCTAATCTGCCTTTTTTCTTTGTTGGCTTGTAAAGGAATTTTCTGGTTTTTCCTCAGATGGGAGGAACCATCTCAGGATGGAAAATCTCCATTTGTGGCCTTTCTTATCTCATTTGGTCTGTCTCTGTCCAGGGCTGTGCTGTTTGCTGTTGAATACCTGGCTCTTGCAGTAGGAAAGGAGGTCCTATTTGTAGCATTTGCTGATTACCATGGTGTAAATACTCTCAGGGTGGCCAATTTTAAGTTACCAACATAACGTCAAACAGCTGACAGAATCCCTGGCGATTGTTCGTTCACTGTCTTCTCCAGTGGCTCAAATTGTGACATCTAAAACTTTGATTCCCTTCTACAAGGATGCTCTTTTGGACTGAAAATCAGGTTTCCCTGAAAACCTATACTGTGAGGAGGGGAGGCTGATGACAGGAGAGAGAGGAAGATTTGCTTGATGATTCTCCAGCCAACACAAGCATGGACCTGGAGGCTTCAAGGCTGAGTCTTGCTGAACCTGCCACCAGATTGAAGTGGCAGCTGCCTCCCTTCCCAGTGGCAATGGGCACGTTCCCAACCCAGTAGTGCCGATACAGACTCTTCATTTATAAAATGAAAATAATAATTTATCAGATGTCTAAGAACTATAAATCACTTAGAAAATGAACTCCTTATATTTAAATATTTGCACTCAGTATGTTTTCTTCTTCAAATCAACACTTTTGAAGGCTGTCCAACTTTTTCCAAATGGCACATTGTGTGATTTCTACAGCTTTATGTTCTAGTTGTGCTCAGCACTGAAACAATTAGTCAATTTTAGAGACACAAAAGGGTGTCCTCTGTACCTCTGTTCCCTTTTATAACACAGTGTAAGTCAGGGGCAAGCTAGCCTCACCGCTTTTGTCATGGCCTGAGCCAAGGACAACTACCTGGAGGAAGGGATATTGCCTTAATTAAGATGAGGCCTCTTTCAAGTGACTACCTTGAAATCAGCAGAGAAGGGGCCTCCGGGGTAGAGCTGACCTTCCTGCTCAAAGGGCAGAAGCTGTGAACAAAGGATGGAGTTTGAGGCTTTAGGCAAAGAGGGATTCGAATGAGGAGAACACTTTGCCCTCTCCCCAACCTAGGGATATCTTCAGCCATAGATGAGAGGGGGATGCTTGCTCCTTTGCGAGGCAAACTTGTAGCACATGGGAATTGTGTGTACCGGTTTCATCTGCAATGAGGGAAGCAGTTGAAGGACTACAAACTAGACATCTTGATGTCAGTAGGGGGTTCTGTAGATGATGGAGACTGATAAGAGTACATTGACACAGTCAGCGCAGGACGATTCTCTGTAAGGCCGACTTCACCCAGCATCCTACAGGAGCCTTAGAAGGAATCTTGGGTCTCTGTTTGCTGTCTTTACTGCTCTCTGGAGAAGCACACATAAAAAAGGAGTGTTTAATTTGGGGATTATAGGCCTAAGAGAAGTAGCCAGAAGAATGTTTTCATCTCAGTTTGCTTTTGTTGCTTGCAGAGCATGCTAGCTCCACGGGAAGATTAGATCTTTCTTATTTGTTTGGAGCAAGCACTCAGAAAACCCAGGCCCCCGGCGTCCTGCAGCTAATGGGCAGGTTAAGGGGAAGCCTAGTGCCTTGCCCTGAACTAAAATTCTTTGTTACAATTTTTTTTTTCTTTCCTCCCTGTAATCTATCTTGAATTAGACTGATAGTTGATTGGAATTATTTTATTTTTTGGTCTCTGTGTGTTTTCAGTTTTGGGGGGCTTCTTTTTGGTCTGTGATCTCTAGTTTTCTTCAGCAATGATTTGTAGGAAGCATGCTGGCTGTACTGAATACCACCCTGGGTACTGCTCAGAGGGTATCACCGTACTTCAGCGGCTGTCAGATCCTAGCATAAACCGAAACAGAGAGACCAGCTTGTGGCGAAACACTGGCCTTTCTGCATGCTGGTTTCAATCAAACATGGATTGTCCTTCCTGCCTGGGAGAATCGGTTCCAAAGCCAAGTGCCTTTCACTAAAGAAGTGTGAATACTGTGATCAAAAGCTTCTGGCTCCTTACTGAATGTCCAACTGCATGGGCTAGAGTGTTTTCCCCTGGGGAGCATGCCTTATTTGCATGTTGGTCGTAGTGAATCATGCTACTTATTTTGATGTTGTTTGAACTTTGAAGATGGCTATTGTTTTCCAATTCTTCCATTAACTCTTCTCTTCTGCTGAATAAATTTCTGTATGTACCTCTATTTCTCACTTCTGATAACCCCCTGTAGTATTCAAGTGGTACATCTGAGGTTGTGATTATATGTCCAATCTATGTGATGCCTTGGGAAGGAATATTTCCAGTTTCCTGTTTGATATATAATTAAAAATTCCAGTGAATCAAGGTGCTTAGATGGAACCTGGTGAATTATATCAGCAATAAAATAAAGAATTGGTCACAAACTTCCTATTACCGTCTATGCAATCTATAAGCTACATGAACTGACTAGACAATACTTTCTAACATGTGGTTGATTGATTGATTACTGAGCCTCTGCTGTACCAGGTCATGGGAATCGATATTTTACATATTCATTTTTGAACCTCCAAAAGTAGCTTCAAAGCTAGGTAGTATTCCTACATTTTACAATGTAATTAAGGAAAGGCAAAGTCACTTATCCTGGATCAAACACCTCCTGACTTGCAAAGCTGCACTTGAACTTGGATCTCTGACACAGGAACTCCCTCTCTTCGTGATTCAGTGCAGCCTTCTTGGAAAGTGAGCAAGTGAGAGAAAGTGGCCTGTCATAAGTATTCAGAAACACCACTTTTGGGGAGGTTTGTAATAGCACACTCAATCTACCTATATAACTGCTGACTTATTCAGAGTTAAATAAATCCTTTTCATGGAATAAGATGCTTAAAGGAGTTCATTCCCACATTTCAAACAGAGGCAAGAGATATTTTGATAAATGATTTGAACAACAGAGTAATTTCACTATTACTTCTAGAAATACCTTTCCAAAATGGTGAGAAAAGGTTTAGTGTTATCACAAAATTTACCCATAAAGGATTGAAAGTCATATTTTCTTTCACAGGGACCTTTGAGTGTTAAATTCTTTTTCTTTGTGGGTGGTTGATTGACATTATTAACCTTAAATATAGAAAGTATTTACACCGAGAGCACTTTTTTACAAGGATGATGGCAAGAATGTACATCTACTGTTAGCAATCAGGATTGCTGAGTACAAAGAAGGATCCAGTTAAAGACAAAATGATTCTTCAGTGCCATTAGGGTATGGTATTCTTACCTTTTTCTAGCTGGTTGTTCTTTATTTTATTTTTCTAAGTTTGATATCACAGTAAATAAAGATATTACGCTTTAAATGGCTTGGCTACCTGAAATAGGCCAATAAAGTTCCTCTAGGGAATTTTTGGAACTGAGGAATGCAGTGGAGCTTAGACAGGAGGCCTAGCACATACACACGTGCACACACAGACACAGGGCACACAAGTCCACCCACCACGCACCCTCATACCCATCACACGCACATACTCACACAAGCCAACTGAGATAAATGTACAAATAACATAATCAGAGCTAACATTCATTGAGTGACTCAGCTGTGCCTTTCACTGTGCAAATCACTTCGCATGTATTATCCTGTTCTTTTCTCATAACCACGCCATGAGAGAGGTGCTATGGTGACCATCATTTCACAGATGAGGAACTGGGTTCAGAGAATACAAGAGAAAAGAAAGATGTATGGTTCTCTGATCCACACTTCAACTGTACATATAACCTGAAAACTCACAAGCATTTCAGCTTAAATCTGTTGCTTTGGAAACTTTTTCTTTCTACCCTACATCCATGTAGACTTGGACTCAGCAAATTATGATGCAAACTAGTCAGCTTCAATAAGCATTCAGAACTGTGTCACTTGCCCTAATTTAGGCCTAAACAGCTGTTCCTGGGGTGATGTCATTATCTCCTTAAAGCTAACCCACCTCTGCCTCCCACCCTACCCCCAGTCCATTCTCCACACTACCACAGGAACACTTCCTAAAACACAGACCTGACCACATCACCACCCTCCTGCTAAAAACAGTACTGCAATGATGTTACACAGCCTCAAATCTTAAGAATGACTTTATAGGCCTCTCACTACCAAATAATGACATGCACAGTATACATAATTCCAACTGGGAATCTTTTCTATCTCCATGCCCTCTCCCTATCTCTATTTGGAATATTCTTCTCTTTGATTTAAGACCTGATTCACATGTCACCTCTTGAGGTGCCTTCCCCAGGTCCTCTGACAGTGTATTTTAGCTCTTATTAAAACATGATGGCTTTGTTTACATACAAAGGACACCCTCAAAAGGGAACACCAGCTCTCTAGCAACGGATACCAACCAAAATGAAAATATTGAAATGACAGATAAAGTATTCCAAATATGGATTGTAAAAGAGCTCAATGAAATCCAAGAGAAAATGGAAAAACAACTCAAAGAAATGAGAAAAACAATCAGGAAACGAATGAAAAATTCACTAAAGAGATTACCATATTAAAAGAAACAAATGGAACGTCTGAAAATGAAAAATTCATTTAAGAAAATACAAAACACAGTGGAAATTTTTAAGAATAGACTAGACCAGGCAGAAGAAAGATCTCAGAGCTTCAAGACAAATCTTTCCAATTATCTCAGTCAGTCAAAAATAAAGAATGGAGAAATAAAAGGCATTTAAAAAGCCTCCAAAAAATATGGGATTGTGTAAAATGGCCAAATATAATAATCATGAGCATCCCTGAGGGGGAAGGAGAAAACACACAAGGACTGGCAAACTTATTTGAGGGGATAATTGAGGAAAACTTCCCTAGTCTTACTAGAAATTTAGAAATCCAGGTACAAGAAGTTCAGCGAACACTTGGGAGATTCATTGCAAAGAGGAAATCACCATGACACATAGTTATCAGACTGGCCAAAGTCAATATGAAGGAGGAACTCCTATGAGCTGTGTAAGTAATTTACAAAAGAAAACCAACCAGGCTAACTGCAAACTTCTCAACTGAGACATTAGAAGCCAGAAGGGATTGGGGCCCCATTTGCAGTCTTCTTAAACAGACAACTGCCAGCCTAGAATTTTGTATCCTGCAAAACTAAGTTTCATATATAAAGGAGAAATAAACACTTTTCCAGACAGGCAGACACTGAGGGGATTTGTCAAGACCATACCTGTCCTGCAGGAAATATGGAGAACTGCATTATACCTGGATCAGCACAATAGACAGGCACCAGTGTAAAATCACACAAAAGCTAAAGCTCAGAGCTCAAAGCTCATATAAAATAATAGCACAAGAGGTAAAACAAAGCAATAAGTTATGACCTAACAGGATAAACAGAACAGCATCCCACATATCAATTCCATCAATCACTATGTATGGTCTGAATGCCCCACTCAAGACACATAGGCTGGCTAATGGATAAAAAAAGAAAAAAAAAATACAACCCAGGTATCTGTTGTCTCCAGGAAACACAAGGACTCATACAGATTCAAGATGAAGGGATGGAAAAAATATTCCATTTCATGCAAATGGAAACCAAAAGAAAGTTGCCATTCTCATATCAGATAAAATCATCTTTAAATCAACAATAGTAAAGAAATACAAAGATGGTCATTATATAATGGTAAAGGGAGAAATTCAACAAGAAGACATAATCCTAAATAGTTATGAACTTAACATAGGAGCACCTAGATTAATAAAGCAAATCCTACTAGATCTAAGCAAAGAGATAAACAGCAACATCCTAATTGCTGGAGACTTCAACACCCCACTGAGAACTAAACAGATCATCTAAGCAGAAAATAAATAAAGAAATACTCTACCTAAACAGGACATTAGAACAAATGAGCCTAAGAGATATTTACAGAACGTTTTATCCAAAAACTACTGAATATACGTTGTTCTCATCAGCAATATACGAAAGTCAATAAATGTGATTCCTCACTTAAAAAGAAGCAAAAACAAAGAACATATGATTATCACGACAGATGCAGAAAAATCATTCAATGAAATGCAGCACTCTTTCATGATAAAAACCCTCAACACATTAGTCATAGAAAGAACATATCTTAAGATTATAAAAGCCATATATGACAAACCAACGTCATACCAAATGGGGAAAAGTTGAAAGCCTTCCCGCTGAGAACTGGAACAAGAGGGGGGATGCCCCCTGTCACCACTTCTATTCAACATAGTGCTGGAAGTCCTAGCCAGAGCAATCAGTCAAGAGAAAGAAATAAAGGACATCCAAATTGGGAAAGCGGAGGCCAAATTATCACTTTTTTGCTAATGATATGATCTTATATCTAGAAAACCCCAAAGAGTCCACCAAGAGACTTCTGAAATTGATAAATAAATTCAGCAAAGTCTCAGGTTACAAAATCAGTGTACACAAATTAGTAGTATTCCTATACACCAATAATAGTCAAGCTGAGATTCAAAGCAAAGACTCAATACCGTTCACAATAGCTACAAAGAAAATAAAATATACTAGGAATATATTTAACTAAGGAGGTGAAAGAACTCTACAAAGGGAACTATAAAACACTGATGAAAGAAATCGCAGATGATACAAACAGATGTAAAAACATATCATGCTCATGAATCAGTAGAATCAACATTGTTAATATGTTCATACTTTGCAAAGTGATGTACAGATTCAATGCAATTCCCATCAAAATACTAAATCATATTTCACAGATATAGAAAAAATAATTCCATGTTTCATTTGGAACCAGAAAAGAGCCCAAATAGCCAAAGCAATATTATGCTAACCAAAACAGCATGGTATTGGCATAGAAACAGAGACATAGACCAATGGAACAGAATAGAGAACCCAGATATAAAACCATCCACATATAGCCAACTGGTCTTTGACAAAGCAGACAAAAATATACACTGGGAAAAAGAAGACGTATTCAATAAATGGTGTTGGGAAAATTGAGTAGCCACATATAGAAGAATGAAACAGGATTTATATCTCTTACCACTCAAAAAATTGATTTACAATGCATAAAAGACTTAAATGTAAGGGATGACACCATAAGAATTCTAGAAGAAAATGTTGGAAAACCTCTTCCAGATATCAGCCTAGGCAAAGAATTAATAAAGAAGACCCCAATGGCAGTCACAGCAACAATAAAAATAAATAAATGGGACTTGATAAAATTAAAAAGCTTCTGCACAGCTAAGGAAATAATCAACAGAGCAAACAGATGACCTACAGAATGGGAGAAAACCTATACATCCAATAAAGGGGTAATAATGAGAATCTACAAAGTACTCAGGCAAATCAGCAAAAAAAAAAAAAAAAAAAAAAACATTTAAGAGTGGGCAAAGGCATGAATAGAAGCTTTTCAAAAGAAGATACACAAATGGCCAATAAACATATGAAAAGATGCTCAACATCACTGATCATCAGGGAAATGCAAATTAAAACCACAATGAGGTATCACCTTACCCCTGTTAGAATGGTCTTTATTAAAAAGTTCAAAAACAACTAGATGCTAAGGTGGATGCAGAGAGAAAGGAACACTTATACACTGTTGGTGGGGCTGCAAATTAGTACAACTTCTGTAGAAAACAGTATGGAGATTCCTCAAAGAACTAAAAGTAGATCTACCATTCAATCGAGCAATCCCAGTGCTGGGTATTTACCCAAAGGAAAAGAAGTCATTTTATCAAAAAGACACCTGCACTTAAGTGCTTATCACAGCACAATTCACAATTGCAAAGATGTGGAATCAACCTAAGTACCCATCAATACATGACAGAATTAACAAAATGTGGTATATGTATACTATGGAATACTAGGCAGCCATGAATAAGGATGAATTAAGGCCTTTTGTAAAAATTTGGATGGAACTGGAGACAATATATTAAGTGAGGTATATAAAGAATGGGGAAAAAAACACCACATGTACTTGCTATTAAATTGGAACTAACCGATGAGCAGACGTGTACAGAGGGAAGTTAAACTCAGTGGAAATCAAGCAGAGGGGAGGGAAAGGGAGGAAGAGGAGATGGGCGAAAACCTACCTAACGGGTACAACGAACACTATCTAGGTGAATGGCATACTTATAACACTGACTCAAACATAACAAAATCAATACATGTAACCAAAAACATTTGTACCCTGTAATATTTTGAAATAAAAAATAATAATAATCTTGAATAGATTTCTCCCATGAACTGTCACCCTTAACTGTGAATGTGTCCAGATGATTTTTAAAGCAATGTGTGCATCATATAGAGAGAAAATATGGCTTCTTCAACTATTTTTTGGAAATAGGTAAGATATAAGTCTTAGGTAAGATATGTCATAAATTATATCTCAAGTTATTGAGAAAGGATTGAAAACTAGGACTACTAGAATTTGTAGCTTGATACGAGCTCCCAGAGTTGACCATACAACAAGTTTGTAGTCATTCCTGAGTTGACTTGACCTATTTTTCACACATAGGATTATGAAACCTCTTAGGATATGATTGATTTTAAACAAAACCAGCACCTAACATTGAGAGGTGCTCAAATATTGATTCTCCTTTTTCCACACTTTGTTTACAAAGTTAAGTAGAAACTGCAAATTTGGAGGAGTCCACATCTACACTTCTAAATAGCTGATTATCAAGCGAAGACTGCAAACAGCCTGCCTGGCGAGGAGGTTCAGTTGCACTGTGCTCTGCTCTGCTCCCGCAGAAATTTAAATTCTCATAATGGCTTGAGCACCTTGGGTGATGTTTGGCATTTTTATTTCTATTGATAGACAGAGATAAATAGATAGAATCAGGCTCGTGACTAGATTTTTTCCTTTTGATTCTGTGTTTGAGGATTAATTTTAATGGATTCACTGGAACTAAAAGTGAATATCTCTACCTAAAGGTCATCGTAATTACGTTCCCAAACAGGTCGTATATTTTGTATTGCCATCAGGAACAAATGCGTTGTCTATGTCTCTGCCACAGAGCCTAGCTTCTGACCATGTTTGTGTTTATGATCCATTGCATTGTGCGGGCAATCAGAAGCAAAACACATATCCCAGGAGGACCAAAATGCTGGTGCTGGTCCATCTTAAACCATTTCTTTGACACTCATACGAGGCCTTGGGATTTTAAATGCATTTACCATTGGCAGCCACTCCCTAGACAAGAGACCTCAGGAGCTTCCTCCCTACTGTCTCCGCTACTACAACCCTCCACCTCCCCTTCGTAATCCCTGAAATACGGCTTACCACCTGTAGATTCTAAAGACTTGCTAAAACATCACACATTATAACCCTAAGAAATAGCTGAAGATCATCCTCTCCTACTCAGGGAAGAAGAGCTCTAATTTAGGACAAGTACATCAAGAATTCTTTAAGAATACCCAAAGGAGGCCACTGGGATAAGGGGGAAACTTTAGTGGTTCTATGGGAGGAATAAAGTGCTCATAAATAGATCTGAATTGGGATGAACTCTTTGTTTCTGATTTTTTTTCCTGATCACTTTGCTCATTTCCATCATATATATACCAGGCATATTATTAATAAAATGGAGTCTGAGAAATTGTCCATCTAGAAAAAATATTAAATAAAAGATGAATGCATTTACTATGGATGCCTTGTATGAATTTAGTATCTAGGTATTTAGTCTTAATATTTAAGGAATAGAGGCCACTGATAAACAGTTTGGCTCTTTCTCCTAATAAGACCTATGGACAAGAGGAGGTAACAATGTCCAAAGAGCCAGAACTGGCAAATGGCCACTTCCTATCTTACTAGAGAGGGGACATGGGGAGGAAAAAGTTATTATTTCCTGGTATTGTTTTTCACATTTTATTTCTTAGCCTCCAGAATTCCATGATTTTAAAAAAAAAAAATTGTATCAAGCTGTGAAAACCATTCCGTGGTTTATCTTCCCAAAAGGGAAGATACAGATATTGACTAGAAAACATTTGTTTCATTCCTAACATTTGAGTCTGTTTTTCAGTTCAGTTCTTAATTCTACCTGTGTCCAAATCAGCCTTTGATAACCTAATGCTCCCAAAAGCTAGGGCATAAATTTTAGGCCCACATCACCTACTGTTCTTGGTGGGGGATGTTAAGAAGGGGAAGGAAGCAGAACTGGAGTCTTGTTGGGTGCAATTACTCTTTTGTGCTTTTCTAAAAATATTTGTCTGTTCTGCGTTTGCCAAGTCTCCTTGCCTTTCCCTTGGAGTCATTAAGAAACAAAGCATGTTGCTGTGCAGTGTGAGGCTTAACAGGACTTTGAGGTTTGCAGATCCCCGAATCCTGCAGAGACACGGGTCTTGCTGGTAACATTCGGACAGGAGGAGATTCAAAACCAGAATGAACGGACAGTCGTATTTCTCCGTCAGGAGCACCCCAAACCCTGGTGTTACCTTTAAGGAAAAGAAGAGTACGATCTGAATTTAAAGCATAATTTATGTCAGGAAAATCACAAACCGCGCATGGGGTGTAACTTGTTTTTTTCAGCCCTTGAGACACGCCGGAAACACAAAGCTTCAGTCGTAAGCAAGGTTTCTAAAAAAGGAAAGAGTAAAATCTATTCCTGCTCTTCCAGCTGCAGTTCCAAGTGAACTGATTGAAAAATCTAAACAGAACCAATGTGAAATTCGTTGCGAAGCCAAGGCTTTCTATCACCACGTCTGGTTCAAAAGTGAGTTGTTATAGCAACAGGAGAAAAGTAAATGAGCGTTTCACGTTGTAAAATTATGCCTGCCTCTGTTCTAAACAGCCGCGGTCCAGGCAGTCAAATGAGCCCGAGTCATTTAAAGGAGAAGAATTCCGTTTTAATTGTTGAGGCTTGCGCCAAACCCACCTTTAAAACAAAAAGTTCATTTCAATTAACCTTATTCTCCAAATCGATGTAATAAATTCTGTGGCAGGATGAGACTGAGCAACATGCTGTCTGATGACGATGACCTCAGAAAAACATGGTGCCAAGGATTTCGGCTCTGAAGAATAGCCAGAGTGCCACGTGGCACTGAACTCGTGGCCCGGGCAGAGCGCCTTTCACCGCTGAATCATTGTTTTTAATCCAGTATAGATTGGAAGCAGGCGAGAGACCTTGCTTTTTAACACTTGTTCACTGACCTGTGTTAAACTCGATGTTGGTCTGGGTCCAGCTTCAAATAGACGTCTGTACAGTGGACACGTTCTGATCCTCACGCTAGTTTCAAGAAGGAGACAAAAGGCTGAATGAGACTGGGGGGGGATTTCTTGTCTTGTTTTTGTTTTTCTCCACTTCTGAAAATAGCCCCTCCTTAACTGCTGGGGTGTATTGTAGGGAGATTTCTCGGATCAGTGGCTATGTCTTCGTTATCTTATAAGGAGCCTATCTCAAGATTGACACATTTTTATTTAGTTAAACATCTTATAATCATCAATGTTGCAGTTTATCACATTTAAATTAATTCGTAAATATGTAAAACAACAAGGCAAGGAGAAACAGCCCTTAGTCCCTAAAAGCGACCCTCCCACAAAGCCTAAGGCAAATTTTAATTATTAGCTATAACTGATCTGCATAATTAGCCTTGGCTAAAATTCCCTAATGCCTTTCTATTTAAAGAGACAGACACACTATTTACATAGGCAGACAAGTTTGCAGTTCCTAGAAGTCATCTCCATTTTAGGAATGACAAGCACTGAGCAAGTTAAGATCGGCTGAACCTACTCCTGTGCCCTGCGTGGGTGTCTCAATGAGGCTGATCCTCTGACTCATCCCAGAGCGCGGAACAGAAAGAGAGGTCCTCTGGCCCCCACCTCTGTGATCTGGATTCAGTAAGCCTCAGATGGGGTTTAGGAACCTGTATTTTTAACAAACTCCCCAAGTTGTTCTGATGACCTTGACCGAGGCTTGGAAACCGTTGCCGAATCACTTTACCTTGCGGGGAGTGGAAGGGCAGGAAGCGGGGAATCCATCTCTTCATCAGTGAAGGCAGCCCCAGGCACTGGCTGGGACTTCTTCGTAATATCCTAAGAGCATCCAACCCCATACATTCTTTTCTACAGGCAGTTGTTCCAGAGTGTCTTATGCTTAAGATTTTCACAAGCCTGGAGCAATTTTATATAACTCTGTAATTTTTATAGAGCAAATAGAGTGAAACCAAACTCTATATCCTAGGCCCCCTAACCCCTCATGATCTGCCCCTGTCTGCAACCTCTTCTCGCGCCCTCCCGTGATCCTTGTTCTATTTCAGCCAAGCTCTTCATGGCTTAAGGTATCTGTGGCGTCGTTTTGCCTCGGATCTCTCCCCAGATCTCTGCATGGCTGTCCATGTCCCTCAGACCCCAGCTCATACACCACCTCCTCGAGTGGTCTCAGACGCTCCATCTGGAGTAGGGCCCTGCCTCACCATCACTTCTCTCCTCCTCCTTAACGAGGGACTCTCCATTATACGACCACGTTTCCTTTGTTTCCAACCCCTTAAAATACTTTGCAAATATCTTATACAGTATTTGTTCAGCGTTGATTGTTCCTCTTCCCCCACTAAACTGCCAGGTCCGAAAGGTCAGGAGCTCACGGTGCTGATCAACTCTGCCCCTGCTCAGTGTCACTCGGCTGCTTAGGCCACTGGTCCCAGGCTGGCCGACTCTCTGACTCCCTCTGCCACACCACCGTGGAGAACAGAGATGGGGCACAATCTCTCAGTTTCGCTTGCACGCTGGCAGAGCAGATGGAGTCGTTATGAGCATAGTCGTTCTGAATGATAAATGAAAAGAATTGTAAATCAACAATCCTAAGTTTTATTAGAGTTCATAGGATAATAAGTGGGTTTTTTTCCGTCCTTATTACAAGTCAAAATTCATTTAGGATCATTTCCCATCTTGGAGTCCCATGTCTTCAGCACAGGAACATTCTTAATTCTGCAGCGTAGGTTTTATGCTGGCCCAGGAGGTCGACAAGATCATTAACAAAAATAACCCTCGGTGGATATACAGTTAGAATAGGGGAAGGACCACTAAAATGGCCTGGTGTATAAAAATAAGAGAAACCGCAGGAGAGAAGAATCTGGAACAGATTGGCCACCCTCTATTTGTTAGATGGTAGGTCCTTTAACACTAAAACCCTAAAGAGCTCTTATTACACTTTGGCATTAACGTTCAAGTTTCTTTAAATTCAGATTTTCTTTGAACATTTCGAGTGATCTTCCCTTTTTTATTTTTCCAAATTCTTGCTCTTTTCCCCAAACCACTGTCCTACTCCAGATACATATTTTTCCTCTAAAAAAAATATCTTTTTTTTGTTTTGAAAGAGAACTGCCAAAGAGTTGACACTTGGCATGTGGTGATTCAAAAAATACACTGTCCCTTCTCACCACCCCTGATGTCTTTATCTGACAAAATCCATATGCTGTGTGATCACCATGGCAACTAAGTAGGGTTGTAATTGCAACCCCGGAAAGCTAATTTTTTCACTCAAATTGTGGCATACGTTTAACCTGTCTGAAGTTTCAACAAACCATCTTTTAAATGACAAGTGTTTTGAAAGGTTTAATTTAGTCTGTTTGTTTGAAGGCACATTTCTTCCTTTTTTTTAACTTAATAAACTAGCCTTAAAAGGAGGCGGGAGTGGGAGAGGCTGCAATATTTTCTGACCTTACCTTACAAAATTATACCTGATCGTTTTATAGCAATAAAATCTAAATGTATGACTCTTTCTGAAGAGTACACAGACATCAGTGTCCTCAGACTACATAGTGAGACTCAAACAAGACTCCGCAGAGATACAACAGTAGTAACCAAAGCCTCTTAAGGTTCAGCTTCCAAACTCTTGTCTTCCCCCTGCAATCGAGAAAATGCTGCCTTCCCCGTGACCAGTGACATGAGTATTCAGGCTAGAAAGCTATTAAATTATAACAGTTTCTCATTTAACAAATTTTAGCTTAGGTGAAATTTTCCTTCTTTATTTCTGGTTCACAGTAATTTCTGTAGTGGCTACTACAGTTTGTGTTTCTGAATAGATGAATGCATGACTTTTATAAAAACACACGGACTCAATCTTGAGATTCCACAGTATGTAAGAGCAGTAAGTGTCTGGTGAGGAAGCTTTAAAAACCTAGTCCTGGCCCAGCTATTCTAAGAATGGTAGGTATTATGCCCAAGGAGTCTGTCCCACAGCTACCTGAACCTTCATGGTGTCAAAGGAAAAAGGGATGGAATTCGAAAGACTTGGATTCTTGTTCTGGCTCACTTCATTTCTAGTTTTGTGACCATAACTCAGCAGTGTGCACATGTACAGCTTGACAATGTGAGACACGTGCACCCGTGGGTCTGCCCAGGTCTGCCTGAAGGACGTAGAGGTAGTCTGACATGGACCCATCTGCTTGAAGGGACAAGAAACCTTCCAGGGAAGACTTCAATCTAAAAGAGGGGGAAATGAGACAGCCCAGCATGACCCAAAGCACAGAGGACCCTCAAGGAGGGGAGGGGAGATCTTGGATACAGCATGTCAGTTAGTGCACATCCTTTTCCCGCCTCCCCCACACCCATCCAAGGCACACTGGAGAGCAGAGACTGTGGCCAACAAAGTGAAATGCTGCCATACCAGATTTCCAGTTTGTCTGGGATTATGTTGGTTTCCATGCGTGGCGTCCTGGCATGATTATCAATAGCACCCTCCTTTCATTATCGAAAGTGCCCCGGTTTGGATATTAAAAGTATGTGGTCACCTGCTCTTTGGTGACATTTCTGTTGAAGAAAGCCAGGAGGTGGTACTGCTTTGGAGAGTGTGCAACCTTGTAGCTCCTTGGGGGGAATTGAGCAACCCTTCCCTGCTGAGGTGGCTTCTGGTGCCTGGCACGGATGCAGCGTGCTGCGTGGAGAAACGGCATGGGTATGACTGGCAACGCAGAGCAGGACTGTGAACTGGAAGCACTGGGAGCATCGTCACACTCAGCGGAATGGGAGCGAAGGAGAATGGCCATGGTAGGGGTCCCTAAGATGTCGGTGCTTGGGAGAGCATGTCAAGTGACACTGCAAACCCCTGGATGTAGAGGGAAACTGGCGGACGCAGAGAGCCTCGTTTTTGTTACTATAAAGTGGTGGGCTTGCTGGCCATACCTTTTCCAGCTCCAGGAACCTTCCAGCTCATTCCATCAGGCCCCCAGGTGAATGGAGAGGCAGGCACAGTGTAGGAAAAGTGTAAGAGCAGTGGCACAGGCTTCACATCATCCTTGGACTTTCAAACAGTGCTCCCAGTGGGAGGCCTTCACCTGGTACAGCCCCCAAGCTCATTCTAGGCAATGTGGTCCTTCTGGCTGTCAATTGATGAGTGGTCCCCGGTGGTCCCTCTTCTTTTGCCTCTCAGTCTCCTGCCCACAAACCCAGTGATAGCTGAGAGTTACAGGAAATGATTAGTCTTTCCTCCTTCTGGTTTCTTCTCATCTAGACACTCTAAGCTCAGAATTCCTTTTCCCATGGACTTATATTTCATTAACAAAGGCCAGAAAAATGTGCAGACAAGTTCTGGACACACTCCCTACCCACCATCGTGGCTCCCCAAAACACAGAGCCAACCTCCTGTTTGAATGGAAGAAAGAGAGATGGAGAATTATAAGGGGAATAATCACTTCTATTGTTTTTCTATTGCTGCCATAACAAATTGCACAAACTAAGTAGTTTAGAACAATACAAATTTATTAGCATACAGTTCTGTAAATCAAAAGTCTGGGTGGGTTCCGATGGTCCCTCTGCTCTCCATCTCATGAGGCCAAAATCAAGGTGGTGGCCTCCCTGAGCTCTTAATTGGAGGCTCTTGGCTGTGGCTGGGGAGGATCTGCCTCTAGGCTAACTCAGGTTATTGCACAAATCGCTTCAATGTGGCTAGAGGTTCTGCTTTCCTTCCTGGCTGTCAGCTGGATGCCACTCTCTGCTTGTAGAAGCTGCCTGTATTCCCTGGCTCATAGCCTCTGTGATGGTTAATTTTATGTGTCAACTTGACTGAGCAACAGGGCACCCAGATATTTGGCCAAACATTATTCTGGCTGTTTCTCTGAGAATGTCTTTGGATGCGATGAATATTTAAACTGATTGACTTAGTAAGGCAGACTGCCCTCCCTAATGTGGGTGGGCCTCATCCAATCAATTGAAGGCCTGCATAGAATAAAAAGGCTGACCCTCCCCCAAGTAAGAGACAATTCATCCTGCTCGACTGTCTTAGATCTAGGACATGGTTTTTTCCCCCTTGTCTTCAGATTAAAAATGCAAACTAGAATATTGGCTCTTCCTGGGTCTCCAGCTTGCCGACTTACTCTGCAAACCTTGGGACTTGTTAGCCATGATTATTTGAGCCAATTTCTTATAATGAATCTCTTTCTATATGTATATACATCCTATTGGCTGTGTTTCTCTGGAGAACCCTGACTAATACAGCCCTCTTCATCTCCAAAGCCAGCGATGGTGGGCTGAGTCCCTCATTTTCTTTTCTGATGCATTTCTCTTCTGCTTACAGATGGAGAAAGTTCTTTGCTTTCAAGGCCTCATTTGATTAGATTGGATCTTCCCAATAACCACCCTCTTTTAGAACCTATAACTTTAATTTCACCTGCAGAGTCTTTTCAGCCATATAATGTAACATAACTAAGGCATGCCACAGAGGGTGGAGGTCACAGAAGCCAGGATTCGGACCACCCACAAATTTAATATTTTACAAGAGGAACCAGCTACTCTACTCTTCTTGTATCTCTTTTTTCAACCCCAGCTAAGTCAGAGACCCTAAAGAAACAAGAGATATAAAATGGAAAACACCAAGCACATGCCAAGAGAGGGATCAAATGAGGATTGTGAAAGAGTTCAACAGAGAGAATGTTGTCACTTTGCAGGCAAAACAGGTGATGTGATGCATTTCCTTACAGCCTTTGTCCCATGCTTGCATAGGAGGTCACAGCAGGCTCAAGGCAGTCCCAGATACTATAGAGAGAACCGGGGAGCAAAAACCAGGAGCATAAGCTGTGTGAGGGACACATTAGAAATCAGAGCCAAGGACCTCAAACTCTGTCCTCGTTCCTAAAGGACCAGCCCAGGAGGAGAATGGAAAGACAGAACAGAGGAATCAGAAACAGAAAGACATAGGAGAGAAGAGGTGCTAAATTCAGACTGATGTTTATCAAGAGTCTTTGATATCTTTTTTTTTTTTTTGACAATGTATAGATTTAAGTGCACAGAGAGTGACTGTAAGTGGATATGACTTCCCAATTAAACTTGGTGACTTTATTTCTTTAAAAAAAAATTTTTTTTAATTTTTTGAGACAGGGTCTTACTCTGTCACTGGGACTGGAATGCAATGGCCTCACCATAGCTCACTGAAGCCTCAAACTCCTGGGCTCAAGCAATCCTCCTGCCTCAGCCTCCCAAGTAGCTGGGACTACAGGTGTGTACCACCATGCCTGGCTAATTTTTCTTTTCTTTTTCTTTTTTTTTAGAGACAGGTTCTCACTCTTGCTCAGGCTGGTCTTGAACTTCTAGCCTCAAGCAATGCTCCTTCTCAGCCTCCCAAAGTGCTAGGATTACAGGCATTACCTGCCACACCTGGCCAATGTTGGTGACTTTCTAGCACTGAGAAGCCACTTTGATGACCTTGCCCTGATCTTCAGAAATCACTAATCTCGCTAGACAAGGCACCCTCAGCTACCATCACAGTGCTGATCCATGTTAGCATGATAGACTGAGGCTGAAAGAGAAGAGGAGATGACAGACAGAAATCTTGGGGCAATATCCACATTGTTTAGCTTGAACTGAGTACATAAATCAGAAGCTTAAAGGTGGAGCTCAATGAGGTCTCCGGACAGTTATTAAAATTACATTTTCAATGTTCTCCTATCCAGTATTACAAAGTTGTTTTTGTAGGAAAGAAAGCAATTTATGTTTCATATCTGCTGTCATTATAAAAGAAGTCACAGCTACAAGTCTAGACTTTCATGATTATTTCACAAGGACTTGTCCTTATGAAATAATCATTGATTTATGCCAGCTCTACTTTACTGATCTACTGTGTGCCTGAAATTATTTAGATAGGGGAAATAAGTCTTTCTTCTCTTTCCAACATGCAGAAAAAAATTGTCCTAGACTCCTGAGACTATAATAAGCATCAGATATGGAAACATATTGGAGTTATATTTTTCATTTTATTAAGATCAGTTTAAAGTATGCTCCATAGTCTAACTTTTTACTACTCCCCCCATTAAGAAAAAAATTTCTACCTTCAATTGTGATTTGTTTTTGTTTCTACAAAATAAGGAGGAAAAATAAGCAGGAGAGAAAAAGAGAAAGAAGGAAGAGGAGGGAAAGTGAGAAGAAGGAGAGAGAGGACAGGGAGAAGCAGATGGAACAGGAAAAGGAAAAAGTGGAGAAGAAATTATTGACAAGTCATCTAGGTTTTAGAGTTCTCTTATGAGGGAGCAGCTCATATGAGGATGCACAAGGGTTAAAATATTTATGACAGTGACCGTGGAGTCACCAGCTAGGGAGCGCTGGCCTGGAGGAAAAATTCTTATGTTCTCCAGCCTCAGCTTGTACTGACGCTTCTGTGATTCATTGTCTTATAACCAAATAATTTGGGGGGTAGTTCATGGCCGATGTCCCTGGCTATATATCATTTTTACGTGCTACAGGAGTCACTTCTTTCTACCTATCTCACAGATGAAAATGTTAACTGTAGCTTTCAGGTGCTAATGTACTACATCTGTTAATATTGATAGGAAGGAATGCCCTCCCTCACTCGCTATTAACCTTTAATATTTATTTTATTACTTATGCAAGATAATTCAATGACCCATATTTCCTGTTGATGAGTGTCCATTGCATTTTTTTCTTGCTCTGCCTTCCTAAAACTGGCTGGCTGTTGTCAGAAAGGGTAGGCACTCCTATTGGGGTGCAGTAAGGAGGCCTCTGTGGGATAGGCCTGCGTTGGCTGGTTTATCTCTGATGCTTTCTCCAAACGCTGTCATTTGCCCAAATTAGATTCTGAACATCTTTTTTGCCCCATGTGAGGTGTTTCTTTTCTCTGGTTACTTGCTGGATCAGAAGCTTAAACTGTTACCCTTTCAAAGTCTCCCAGGATATCTTCAGAGGTTTTTTTATGTATTGAATAAAAAGTCTCTCCCAAATCCAGGTCAGAAAGATCATTTCTTATGTCTTCTTTTAAAAGTGTTATGATTTTGCATTCTACTTTAAGTTGTTACTCCTAAAATTAATTCTTATTTATGGTGTAAGGTAAGGATCTAATTCTATTTTTTAATTAGTCCCAGATTGTTGAACAGGCATGCTCTGCCTGCTGATTGGCAGTCCCAGTTCTGAAATAAGTTGTGTCAGGGTGTGTTCCCAAACACACAATTTTTTTTGTCTGTGAATAGTTTTTTTTTATTATTTGAGCATATTATGGGGGTACAAATGTTTAGGTTATGTGTGTTGCCTTTCCCCCCCTTCCCCCACCCCAGAGTCAGAGCTTCAAGCATGTCCATCCCCCAGATGGTACACATCACACTCATTATGTATGTATATACTCATCCCCTCCTCCCCCCTCCCACCTGCCCTGTGCCCAATAAATGTTATTCCTATATGTACACTTAGGTGTTGATCAGTTAGTACCAATTTGCTGGTGAATACATGTGGTGCTTATTTTTCCATTCTTGGGATACTTCACTTGGTAGAATGGGTTCCAGCTGTATCCAGGAAAATACAAGAGGTGCTCTATCACCATTGTTTCTTATAGCCGAATACTACTCCATGGTATACATGTACCACATTTTATTAATCCACTCATGTATTGATGGACACTTGGGTTGTTTCCACATCTTTGCAATTGTGAATTGTGCTGCTATAAATATTTGAGTGCAGATGTCTTTTTTATAGAGTGTCTTTTGTTCTTTTGGGTAGATGCCCAGTAGTGGGATTGCTGGATCAAATGGTAGATCTACTTGTATCACTTTCAGGTATCTCCATATTGCTTTCCACAGGGGTTACACTAGTTTGCAGTCCCACCAGCAGTGTAGGAGTGTTCCTATTTCTCTGCATCCACGCCAACATTTATTGTTTTGAGAATTTTTAATAAAGGCCATTCTCACTGGAGATAAGTGATATCTCATTGTACCACACAATTTCAATCTGTATGTTTCATAATAATCCCTGAATTCCGCTACATTGAGTTCCCCATTCTTTGTTTTCTCTTTTTAAGATAGATATTCAGTTTTCTTGCCCCCTTTTTTCTCTATGTAGATTTTAGAATCAGTTTATTTTGTTACACACACACACACACACACACACAAACACAAACAGACAAAACCTGCTAGGGTTTAGATTAGATTTTGCTGGGAATTGGAATCGATAGGTCAATTAAAGAATTAGCCTCATTATAATTTTGAATCATCCTATTTCTGAATATGAGATATCTTTTTTGAGGACAGGGGAGTCTTTAAAGTTTTTTAATGAAGTTTCAAAAATTTTTCATAAAGTAGAAAAGTTGTTAGACAATTCTTGGGAAATTTATATTTTGATACTATTACAACAGTATCTTTTAAAATTAAATTTCCTAATATATAGGGGAAATGCAATTTATATTTGTATCTAGACAACTCTAAGAAACCCAAATGATCTAGAAAATTCACTAAGCTGTCTTAATAACTATCATACTGTATCTGTAAACTCTCTGGGATTTTCTGATATAGACAGTCTTATCATCAGCTAATAAGGACATTTTTATTTCTTTCTTCCTAATTCTATTTCTTTTCTTACCCTACTATGCTGCATCTACTTCCAGTACCACACTTAACAGGTGTCAACATGAGCACTTTGTGATGTTCTTAATCTTAAAGGGGATATTTTTAGTGTATTACATTGAGTGTAATATTTAATTCTTTTGTAGCTACACTTTTTTGGGTTTCTGTATTCTTATTTTGCTAAAAATTTGAAAGTTACCTAATGCTTTTTTATGAAATTCTTGAGATCGTCATGTTATTTTTCTTCTTTAATCTGCTAATGTAATGAAATATATTAACGGATTGTCTTATGTTAAACTTGCTTTGCATACCTGAGATAAACCCAGCTTGGTCATCTTTTATATTCTTCGATGGATTCAGCTTGTTAATATATTTAAGATTTTTGCATCTATTATGTATTAATTAATTAAGCTAGAAACTTAACTGCTGTAACAAAGAGACCCAACATATATAGCAACATAAGACAGATGTTTGCTTTTCTCTCTGGTACGGGTAAGAGTCTGGAGTGAGTGAGTGGTTGTGGCTGGCAGGGCAGCTTTGTGTATTTAATAGTTGGCTTCTAAGTCATCATCATTTCTCAGCCAGTTGAAAGAGGGACAGAGGGTCCTAAGCAGTCGTCTTAAAAAGATGACCAGGAAGTTGCTCTCCTCTCACCCATTCACATCCCATTCACCCAAAGTTAATTCTGTGGCTATTAGCTGCAAGAGAAACAGAAAAATATCTTCTGTGGATAGATGGCCATGAGCCCAGGTTGTATAAAGTTCTATGTGAATTTCTATTACTGAAAGAATCAAAGGGTGACTTTAAGCTGGGAGACAGTGAATGCTCTCTAATACATAGAATCATGAGCAAGAATAGACTATAATTTTCTATTTTGTACTGTCCTCATCTTGGGTTTGAAAATCAAAATTATATTAGCTCCCCCCCTTAAATTAGTGTGGTAAATATTCCATTTATTTCTACCTTTTGGTATAATTTGGGTAATTTTGTAACTTTAAAACAAATTTGGTAGGACTTATGTGTAATAAATACCACTTAGTGTTTTCTTTTAGAAATAGCTTTATTTAATGATTTCAAGTGGTCCGTAGTTATGAATATGGTGCTATTCAACCTTTTTATTTATTCTTGAGTCAGCTGTTGGTGCTTGGTGCAGTTTTTAATTTGTCTATTAGCATAGCATTATTTAAAATAACCTCTTGCTATATTTTTAATCTTTTGTAACATTTGAGTTTTCTTCTTCCTTTCCTTCTAATTATAACTTAATTATCTTTTCTTTTTCTTTCTCTCTTTTTTGCTTCTAAACACTTTTGTAAATTTTATTTTTCTGTTCAAGAATAACTTTTGTTTATCTTAGCCCTCTCTGTATGTTTGTTTTTTATCCCATTCATCTGTTCTCATTTCCTTCTTCCTTCTGTTTTGCTTTTATTCTGATGCTCTTGTACTGACTTCTTAAGATGGATGCTTAAGTCATTCTTGAAGTATTACTTTAGTGACATCCCTGTTTTGATATTCAGTATTGCCATTATAATTTTGTCCTAAATA
>CAUYRT010068186.1:0-12728 GCA_963574885.1 Lepilemur ruficaudatus | reverse complement strand
AAAAATATATAGAAAAAATTAGCCAGGCATGGTGGTGCATGCCTGTAGTCCCAGCTACTTGGGAGGCTGAGGCAGAAGGATTGCTTGAGCCCAGGAGTTTGAGGTTGCTGTGAGCTAGGCTGATGCCATGGCACTCTAGCCTGGGCAACAGAGTGAGACTCTGTCTCAAAAAAAAAAAAAAAAAGACAGTGGAAATGGAAAATCTTCCAATGGATGGAACTGCAAGCCGTCATCTGTTTTGTGTAGAAGGAAAAGTGGCCCAAGGTGAGATTACATATAGATTGATGGGCAATGGGCAATGGTCTGGCTATCTGGTCAGGGATCTGGAAGGAAAGGAACTAGAATGTAGAGACAAGGAGGTCTGGGCTAGAGGCATGTGGACAGACATAAGAATAAGAGCAACAGAGTAAACACCAAGCTCCCAATATGGCGTTACATCCTGAGGAGGGTAATTGGCCACTTGATGGCAATTCAGCCACAGTGGAAACCTTCTGTTCTGCAAAGGTCATTGGTTTGTTCTCACAGGGATAGGTACCTACTCTGGGTATGGGTTTACCTTTTTTTCCCTACAGTATGTCAGCCAGCACCACTACCCAGCAGCTTATGGAATGCCTGATCTACCTATCATAGTGTTCAACCAAAGGATCCACTTTGTACCTAAAAGGTGTAGGAGTGGGCCCATGGCCATGGGATCCAATTGTCATATTATGTACTGCACCATCCAGAGGCAGCCAGCATCACTGAATGCTAGAACAACCTTCTAAAGATATAACTGAAATACCAGCTTGGAGACAATACTCTGAAACAATGGGATGCCATCCCACTTGCTCCCATTGACCCCCTGGGTGGATATCATGCTTCCCATTCCTTCAACTCTGGGCTCTGCAGGGTTGGAGATCCTGGTCCCCAAAAAGGACTTGATTTTTCCAGGGGAAAAATAAAAGGTCCCAGTGAACTATAAATTATGGCTACCACCTGGGTGCTTTGACCTCCTTGTGCCCAGGGACCAGCAGGTTTGAAGAGGAGTCACTGTGCTGGCAGGAGTGATTGACCCTGGCCAGCAGGAAGAGATAGGGCTGCCTTTACACAATGAGGACAGAGGCAATATGTGTGGAACCAAAGTAATATGAATGGATGCCTCCTACTACTCCATTGTTCATTGCAACTGTGAACGGACACATGAAATACTCTTGTCGTGAAAAGGATTGGACTATCAAGGGTTCAGGGCCCTCAGGAATGAGGTTTGGGTTACGCCATCAGGTAAGCCATCAAGACCTACTAGGGCAGGAGCCAAGAGTCAGGTATATTTAGAATGGAAGGTCTGCACCTGAATGTTTATGGCAGCACAATTCACTATTGCTAGGTCGTGGAAACAACCCAAGTGCCCGTCAATTCATGAGTGGATTATTAAAATTTGGCATATGTTTACAATGAAATATTACTCAATTTTAAGAAATGACAGTGAGCTAGCACCGCTTATGTTATCCTTCGAACCCATTATTTGAAGTGAGGTGACAAGACCGAAGAATGGGCCCCACGCGTACTCGCCATCAAATTGGTACTGACTGATTAACACTATGGTGCTCAAATGGTGGTAGTGTTCACTAGGGATTAGGGGGGTGGGGGATAGACCCACATCTGAGCAATGTGGTGAGCACTGTGGAGGGGAGGGGCATGCTTGAAATGTATTTGGGGATGGGAATTAGGAGTCTCAAAAGGGAGAAGGAAATCCTCTAAAACTAATTTATGTGACTAGCTGTACAACTTGGTAAATTTACTAATAACCATTTAATTGTACACTTAAAATGGAGTAAAGTCATGATATGTAAATTACACTTCAATAAAGAAAAAAAAAAGGATGGAAGGTGGAGGACAGAAAGGATGAATACCAGTCATAGCCCCAAGATCAACTGCAGCAATGGGGGTTGCAGTTTGTCCCTCTAACCTTCCTTTTTCCAGGATTCCACTCAGGATGAGAAGCCATGGAGCTGCTCCCCAAACCTGTGTGGAGAAGTGGATGTGGTGCATGGAGTGGGCTGAGGTGGCCACAGCTGGGCCTCTCAGGTCTCCTGGGGGAGGCACAACTGCCAGATGGCCCCGGCTGCTGTGCCCTGAGATCCCTCACCACGTTAATGCCAAGACCACACTTCCCATGAGCTGCTTGCTGCTGATAACTGAACACAGGAGGGATTACTAAGCAGACCCGTTCCTTGGAGATACAGGACTCCTCTGTTGGGTGACTTTGGCTTGAGTGCTCACCGTCTGCCTTGCAGAAACTTTCTTAGAGCTATACAGCAATCTAAGACCCTTCTTTCCTTCCTTCCTTCCTTCCTTCCTTCCTTCCTTCCTTCCTTCCTTCCTTCCTTCTTTCCTTCCCTCCTTCCTTCCTTCCTTCCCTCTCTTCTTTACAGGGGTCAGATCTGTACCACAGTCTAATGGGTCTCCTGGCCTCCTCTACTTTCCCCCTAATCTATCCTTTGTGTATCTAATCCCATTTTGGCATCTGCTTCTTGGAGGACATGAACTTAACACAACCAGTCATAGACTTAGAGTTCAATGATTTTTTACAAACTGAACATACTCATGTAACCAACACCCAGATCAGGAAACAGAACACGAGAAGCACCCCAAATGCCCCCTTCTGTGCTACTTTCTACTTCCTACCCCTCAAAGAGAATCACTAATCTGACTTCCTACATCCTACATTAGTTTTGCCTGTCTTTGAACTTTCTATGAATTAAATCTCATAGCGTGTTTTGTTCAGAACTGTGAAGGGTCTGAGATGTTACCCCACTCAAACTGATATGTATTTTTATACCTGAATACTGCAGAGATATGAGGCCTCTAGGTCAAAGGAAAGAGTTCTTTCTTGATACTCACCACCAGATTTTTTTTTTTTTTTTTGAGATGGAGTCTTTGTTGCCAGAGCTAGAGTGCCATGGCGTCATCCTAGCTCACAGCAACCTCAAAGTCCTGGGCTCAAGCAATCCTTCTGCCTCAGCCTCCCGAGTAGCTGGGACTACAAGCATGTGCCACCATGCCCTTTTTATTTTATTGTATTTTTTTTTTTTTTGAGACTCACCACCAGATTGACAGCCAGACTAACATCACTTCATCAGTTCCCCATGTCTAGACCCACAGGCAATGCAAAGAGAGATGAATGGAAACTTTCTACATGAGTGCCAGGTTACACCCCATAAATGGCAGGTGGATAACAATGGATTTGCTCCATTTATATGTAAAGGAGTGGAGCATTTGCCTTCTCCTCCCCCCTCTCAAAAGGAGGGAGAAAAACCTCTGTTCCTTGGAGAGAGAATGGAAAGGATCTTAGTTCTTACCCCAACCTGTTGAAATTATAAAGACATCACTGCAAAAGCTGGATAAGCCCCCCAGTGCCTTTGACGTTATAACCTAGAGAATCTGGACTTCATTTCTTCTGATAGGTAAATACCTGGGGAGATAGCACTCAGTCCTTCTTGAACCTTGGGAACTTAACCCACAGGCCTAGTCTGGGTAGTAACCACTTGGTTTTCTTAGGGAGATAAGTTTTATTATCCTTTTGGACAAGACAGTTTAACTTGACAAATGTCTACAGATTAAAGTATCGTGGTGTGCAAGATGTAAAATATTTCTAGGGGAAGTGATAGCAAATATCCCCTATCTTTATATCCTATAAATTTCCACATTTCAGGAGGTCAGGGCTTTTTCCAGGAGCACTTCCAGGGAAATTTTATTAATACTTCTTCCATACAGTATGCTTTATTTTGTGTATGGCTCTTTCACTCAACATTATGTTTGTGAAATTCATTCATATTTTTGTGTGAATGTTCATTCTTATTGCTGGACAGGATATATTATAATTTATCCATTCTATTTATGGTGGGGATTGGGTAGTGCAAAAATTCACCAAGTGCAAAGATAGAGAACAACCCACAAGACTGCCCTCACTTCTGACTCCAATTACAAGTTCGGGACTTCCAAAGACTGCCTTCAGGTTTGGTAATTCATTAGAGGGATTCACAGAACTCATTGAAAGCTTTGTAACTCACAGTTACAGTTATTACAGGGAAAGAATACAGATTAAAATGAGCCAAGGGAAGAGAGACATAGGGCAGAATTTAGGAGAGTACCAAATGTGGAGTTTCCAGTCATGCTCTTCTTGTGGAGTCAGGACAGCATCACTTTCCTGGCATCAATGTGTGACAATATGCACTGGGTATTGCTAACTAGGGACACTCACCTGAGCCTCGGTGTTCAGAGTCTTTATTGGGCCTCCATCACATAGGCAGGGTTGACTGCTCCTGTGGCTTATACCAATTTCTAGCCCTCAGGAGGTTGTGCTGATACCAGGTAAACCAAAGTCATATTGTTACTACCTGGCTGGCCCAAGACCTCCAGGCAAAGATAAACTCTCCTATCAGCCATGACATTCCAGGGGTTTAGAGATTACCTCCCAGAAGCTGAGAGCCAAGTCCAGACCTCTCTTTGGACAAGGTTAATTTTTTTTTTTTTTTTACCACACAAGTAGTTTCTAATTTTTGCTGATTATTAATAGTACTGCTATGAACATCTTTGCATATCGAATTGTTATAGTAATATTTTGTCTGTTTGATCTATCAGTCACTAAGAAAGATGAGTTAAAATTTCCCACTCTGGGCTGGGTGCGGTGGCTTACGCCTGTAATCCTAGCACTTTGGGAGGCCGAGGCGGGCGGATCGCTCGAGGTCAGGAGTTCGAAACCAGCCTAAGCAAGAGTGAGACCCCGTCTCTACTAATAATAGAAAGAAATTAATTGGCCAACTAAATATATATAGAAAAAATTAGCCGGGCATGATGGCGCATGTCTGTAGTCCCAGCTACTCGGGAGGCTGAGGCAGGAGGATCGCTCGAGCCCAGGAGTTTGAGGTTGCCGTGAGCTACGCTGATGCCACGGCACTCTAGCCCGGGCAACAAAGTGAGACTCTGTCTCCAAAAAAAAATAAATAAATAAAATAAAATTTCCCACTCTGATAGTGGGTTTTTAAATTCTCCTTGTAGTTTTATCAAAATTCCATTTATATTTTATAGCTGTATTATTAGGTTTAAAATGGTTAAATCTTCTTAGTGAATTGAATCTTTTGTAAATATGTAGTAACCCTCTGTTCCAGTCACTATGGTTGCATGACAAATCATCCCCAAAACATAGTAACTTAGAATAGTTTTATTATCTCATGGTTTCTGTGGGTTAAAATTTGGGGATGTGCTCAGTTGAGTGGTTCTGCCTTGCGGTCTTTTATGCAATAAAATCTGGAATATTGTGGGGTTAGAGAAGCTGGGGGATGGCTGGACATCTCTCTTCTGGTAATCTCAGCGCTTGTCCATGTATATTACCTTTGTGGGCCAGTTTGAGCTTCCTCACAGTATGGCTATCTTGGAGCAGTTGGACTGCTTACATGGCAGCTCAGGACTCCAGCTCAAGTGTTCCAGAGAGCAAGGTGGAAGTTGGCATTGTCTTTTCTGCTAGAGTCACATATTGTCACGTCTGCATTCTGCCACTTAACAAGCATGTCACAAATCTGCCTAGATTCAAAGGGAGGGAAATTAGACTCATTTCATTATGGATGACTGACAAAATTATAGAAGACCATGGTGGGACAGTGGGTATTGTTGCTGCCATCTTTGAAAATGCAATCTGACATATCTTTATCTGAATTAATGCTTTTTACCTGAGACTATTTGATCTGATGTTAATATAGCTAAACCAAACTATTTTGGTTGGTATTTATCTGTTATATCTTTTCCTTTTTCCTTTCAATCTTTTTGTGTCCTTATGTTATAGGCACGTCTCTTGAAAACAGAATATAGCTGGATATTTTAAAAAACCAGTCTGGCTCTTTCATCAGCCTCTTGCTTCGGGTCACCGCGCATCGCACAATGGGAAGCAGAGAAGGCCCCGCGCGACCCAGCACGCCACAGCCGTTCTCAAGCTCGGGACTCTAAAATGGCAGAGCAACTTTCTTCAGGAAAGACTGCAGACCAGGTGTGCACCTTCCTTTTCAAAAAGCCTGGGCGGAAAGGCGCGGCAGGCCGCAGAAAGCGCCCAGCCTGCGACCCAGAGCCCGGAGAAAGCAGCAGCAGTAGTGATGAAGGCAGCGCTGTGGTTCGACCGGAGAAGAAGCGGGCGACTCACAATCCAATGATCCAGAAGACCCGCGACAGTGGTAAACAGAAGACGGTTTACGGCGACTTGAGTAGCGAGGAGGAGGAGGAGAATGAGCCCGAGAGTCTAGGCGTGGTTTATAAGTCGACCCGCTCGGGGAAACCCGTGGGGCCAGAGGATATGGGGGCGACAGCTGCCTACGAGCTGGACACAGAGAAGGAGCGAGACGCACAAGCTATCTTTGAGCGCAGCCAGAAAATCCAGAAGGAGCTGAGGGGCAAGGAGGACAACAAGATCTATCGGGGAATCAATAATTATCAGAAATACATGAAGCCCAAAGATACGTCTATGGGCAATGCTTCCTCCGGGATGGTGAGGAAGGGCCCCATCCGGGCGCCCGAGCATTTGCGGGCCACCGTGCGCTGGGACTACCAGCCCGATATCTGTAAGGACTACAAAGAGACTGGTTTCTGCGGCTTCGGAGACAGCTGCAAATTTCTGCACGACCGTTCAGATTACAAGCATGGGTGGCAGATCGAACGTGAGCTTGATGAAGGTCGCTATGGTGTCTGTGAGGACGAAAACTATGAAGTGGGAAGCAATGATGAGAAAATACCATTCAAGTGTTGCATCTGTCCCCAGACCTTCCGAAACCCAGTTGTCACCAAATGCAGGCATTATTTCTGCGAGAGCTGTGCACTACAGCATTTCCGCACCACTGGGCGTTGCTATGTCTGTGACCAGCAGACCAATGGCGTCTTCAATCCAGCGAAAAAATTGATTGCTAAACTGGAGAAGTATCGATCTGTACCAGAGGGTGGTGCTTCCGATTTCCCAGAAGACCCCGATGAGGGTCCAATTCCCATTACTTAGGTTTCCCACAATTCTCAAATTTAAAAATAAATGCTTTGTTGTTCTTTTGGGGGAAAAAACTAGTCTGATATTTTTTCCCTTTAACTGGACAGTTTAATTCATGTACATGGGTTGTGATGGATGATATATTTGGATTTTCTATCTCTTCGAATTTTCTGGGTTTCTCCCCTGCCTCCTTTGTTGTTTTCTTTTGGATTAAATTCTCCACACACCAATTCCATTTTTCTCCTCTACTAGTTCGTAAGTTATGTACTCCATTTCTGTTCTTTTAATGACTATCAGAACATTTTAACTCACGCATTTGATTTAGCAATCTCTAAAGTTGATCATTATCTTTACTGTCCTCAGCAACAATATAAAGATCTTAATACACTTAGACTCCATCTGTTCCCTCTAGACTTATATACAACTGTCGCATTTTACTTTTATTTTGATCCATATACCTTCTACATTAGACATAAGTGGTATTGTTTTATGTAGTCAGTATTTGTTTATATTTATCCTTAGACTTGCCATTTTCTTTGCTCCCCATTCTTTCTCACATCTTAGGCTTTCCTTTTAGGATCATTTTCCTTCTTCTGGAGTAAGATTCTGTTTCAGTTAAACTCCATGTTTTTGATTGTCTGAAAACATCTTTATTTTACTCTTTTTTTTTTTTTTGAGATAGGGTCTTGCTCTGTTGCTCAGGCTAGAGTACAGTGGTGTCATCATAGCTCACTGCAGCCTCAAACTCCTAGGCTTAAGCAACCCTCCTGCCTCAGCCTTCCACTAGCTGGGACTATAGGGAGGCGCATGCCACCACGCCCAGCTAATTAAAACAAATTTTTTTTGGTAGAGACATCGTCTCAGAGTCTTGCTGTGTTGTCCAGGCTGGTTTCAAACTTCTGGCCTCAAGCAAACTTTACACCTTGGACTCCCAAAGTGCTAGGATTACAGGCGTGAGCCACCACACCTGGGTTTAATTTTTATTTTTGAGCAATAATTTCACTGGGCATAGAATTCCAGGTGGCTCGCATATTCTGCCAACACAATGAAAATATAATTCTAGTGTGTTCTGGCTTCAATCATTATTTTTTATTTATTTATTTTTTTCAGACAGAGTCTCACTTTGTTGCCTGGGCTAGAGTGCCGTGGAGTCAGCCTAGCTCACAGCAACCTCAAACTCCGGGGCTCAAACAATCCTTCTGCCTCAGCCTCCCAAGTAGCTGGGACTACAGGCATGCGCCACCATGCCCGGCTAATTTTTTCTATATATTTTAGTTGGCCAATTAATTTCTTTCTATTTTTGGTAGAGACGGGGTCTCGCTCTTGCTCAGGCTGGTCTCGAACTCCTGAACTCAAAGGATCCGCCCGCCTCGGCCTCCCGGAGTACTAGGATTACAGGCTTGAGCCACCGCACCCGGCCTAGTCCTAAGCTTTAAAGCAAGAAAGGACCACCCTGTTACCTCTTGACACACTTGACAGACCATGCCTCTTGCTTGTTCTTTTTCTGTGATATGAAATCAGCATATCTCTTGTTTAACACATGCTTAAGTGCGTTGCAGAGTTATTGTGGTGCGTAACGAGCACACTGCAGCCATTGGGTGGTGGACCTGGGCAGGCATCCTGACTCTGCTATTCGTTCAGTTTGACGCTTGGACAAAGGGTCTCATCTACAAAGGGAGCTAATGCCTGCCTTCCAGGGTGGGGCTGAGGCCTGAGGGAGCTAACCAGGTGGGTGCCTGGCACACAGTAGGCACTCGGTGAAGGTGCGATCTCCTCCCTGGCCCCTCCCTGACTCCACTTTTACAGCAAGTCTGGGTCTCATCGGCCTCTGTCGGGCCTAGTGCAGACCACCTACCCACACACCAGCCCTGCTAGCCAGAAATCTAAGACCTGGTTTTCTGAGTTGACTGTAGGACAGAGGCCTGAGCCGCTGCCCTGGAGAGTTTTACTGGCTCCTCCTGGGAGCCAGGACGTGGGCACGAGGCAGTTGTCACTCAGACTGAGTCCAAAGATGGCCCTAACTGACCCTGCAGCTGCTCTGCAACCTGGCGCTTGGTCCGGGGTACTGGAGAATTTGCTCTGGGCTGCAACCCTATCCATTACTCCCTGGGGTGATGGACTAAGCTCAATGTCAGCTGTCTGTCCAAAAGGGAATATTATACCCCCTTGGGCCCCTCATTGTCCTGCTCCAAAAAGCAAAAGGGATGGATGAGGCAACCTCTAAGTCTCTTCCAGCAACAGAGATTCTGGATGTTGTATAAGATTTCATGTGAGCCTATAAAGTTAGCCTATACAGACATGGGGACCCTGTTGCACTCTGCCTAAATTCCAGAGCTTTTAGTTCACCAACACTTATGGGAGTCAAATTTGGCCAAAGGCAAAGGAGAGAAAGTCTGGAGCATTGTGGGCACTGGAAGGGACTCGTAAGGGAGCACAGAGCAGCGAGAGACAGGTGGTCCTGTGAACAAAAACAGGGTCAATCCTCATGTGCCACCAGCCTCCAGGTACTCACTTTTTGACCCAGTGACTACAATTCTGGGAACTCATTCTAAGGAAATGATCAGAAATGTGGATCCTGGTATATACATAACAATGTACAACACAGTACTGTTTAAAATACTGAAAAACTTTAAACAACCTAAATGTGAGGTTAAATATTATGTCCATGTGATCAAACACCACGAAGTCATTAAAAATCATGTTATAGGACTACTCAAGAAGGGCAGACGGAGGGAGCATTGTCCTGGATGCTTCCCAGGGAGCCAGGGCAGAGGCTAGTCAGGTGCGAACCAGCCTAGACGCCTCCCACTGCCAGATCAGCTTGTGCGCTGTTGCCGCGAGAACTCCAAAACATGACTGGCAGACTTGGGAAAGCTGATTTCTGATGACCAGGAAGATCAATCATTGTTCATTACAAGTGAATCTCATTTTCACCATCGTGGGAAGTGGGAATGTGGGTTATGCTTATTTTATTAAACTTTTAACTATGTATTGCATCCTAATAAAAAAAAATCATGTTACAGGAGATTTTAGATGCACTAAGATTTAAAATGCACTAAGTGAAAAAGTAGTATATATAATTATATCTATTGAACTGATATAAATTATAGTTGGATAAATAGATGTATTAGGTAATTAAATAGGAAATGTCTGATTTCGAATCAGAAGTGTAGTTTATTATACCTCAAACAAGAAGCAGTATAATTAATGAAAGTGCACGCCTAAACTGTCGACAAAGTTTTGCCATCTTAATGGTAGCTTGTTTATGCCAGCAGCAAAGAAGTCTGGAGAGCGAGTGGCGATGAAATCACAAAAGGCATTTTCCACAGCTTGTTGAAAATTGAATATTTTTCCTTGCAAGAAGTCGTCCAAAGCCTGGAAGAAGTGATAGTCAGTTGGTGCAAGGTCTGGTGGATGACAGAGAGTTTCCACGTCCAGCCTCTGTAGTTTGAGCAGCATTGTTTGTGTGACATGTTGTTGGGCATTGTCTTGCAAGAGGATTGGCCTGTCTCTATTGACCAATCTCAGTGCTTAATCACAAGCATCCTCATCATTTCTTCCAATTGGTGGAGTAGACATCCTCTGTGATCGACTGACCAGGTTTCATGAAGCTGTAGTGGGTAATACCAGTGTTGGCCACCAGATAGAAATCATTAGCTTTTTTTGATAAATAATTGGGTTTGGACTATGTTTCGACACTTTATCTTTATCCAACCATTGTGCTGAACGCTTGTGATGGTCAAAAAGAATCCATTTTTCATCACAAGTAACAATACGGTGTAGAAATGATTCACCTTTATATCACGACAGCAAAGAAAGGCAAGCTTCAAGATGATTTCTCTGCTGATGCTTGTTTAATTCATGCAGTACCCATCTATCCAGCTTCTTTACCTTGCCCATTTGTTTCCAATAGTCCAATATTGTTGGAATAGTAACGTCAAACCTTGCTGCTAATTCACACGTAGGTTGAGATGGATTCACTTCCACTACAGCTTTTAGCTCGTCATTATCCATCTTGGTCTCAGGTCGCCCATGTGATTCATTTTCAAGATTAAAATCACCAGAATGGAACTTCTCAAACTATTGACTTACTGTTCATTCATTAGCCACATCCTTCCTGTACACGTAGTTGACATTTCGAGCTGTCTGTGCTACATTGGTTCTGTGACAAAACTCATATTTGAAAATAACACAAATTATTTGACCTATCCATGGTTTCACAAAAATTGCTCTAAAAAAATTTGAAAGATAATCACAAGCCAAAATGTGCATTTGAAAGAACGAGGATGTACCTTCATAATAAAAATAAAACAAGAAGTGTCAAAGCAAAATGTCAGAGATACCAATTGTCAAACTTAGTACTTAAGGAAATCGGACATTTCATACTTAATAACCTAATGCATACATCGTATATTCCAAATACAGAAGGAAATATATTGTTAGTACAGTTGTCTCTGGGTAGTGGGGTTATAGGTAGTTTTAATTTATGAGTTTTTATATGTAATCTGTGAGATAAATTACATTTTTGCCTTTTTGGACTTTTCTACATATTCGAGATTTTTAATAAATATTTCTTTTATATGTAGATAATAAAATGTAATTAAATTTTTAATTTTTAATTGTGGAAAAAACATATAAAATTTACCATCTTTAGCATCTTAAATGTACAGATCAATATTGTTAATTAAGTTCATTCACATTTTTATACAAACATCACTCCATCTGTCTCCAGACTCTTTTCATCTTGCAAAACTGCAATGTTATGCCTGTTAAGCAATCATTCCTCATTCCCCCAGCTCCCAGCGCCTGGCAATCACATTTTTTTCTTTCTGTTTCTAGGACTCTTCTACGTATCTCATATAAGTGAAATCATACAATATTTGTCTTTTCGTGCTTGGCTCATTTCACTTAGCCTAATATTCTGAAGGTTTATCCATGTTATTTCCTTCCTTTTTAAAGATGAATAATATTCCATTGTGTTTATACCACTTTTTTTTTTTTTTTTTTTTGAGACAAAGTCTTGCTTTCTTCCCCAGACTAGAGTGCCGTGGCGTCAGCCTAGCTCACAGCAACCTCAAACTCCTGGGCTCAAGCAATCCTTCTGCCTCAGTCTCCTAAGCAGCTGGGACTACAGGTACGTGTCACCATGCCCTGCTAATTTTTCTATTTTTTGTAGAGATTGGTTTCTTGCTTTTGCTCAGGCTGATCTCAAACTCCTGGCCTCAAGCGATCCTCCCACACTGGCCTCACAAAATGCAAGGATTATAAGCGTGAGCCACTGCATCCGGCCTATACTGTGTTTTTGTTCGTCTATTTTATCCATCCATGGACACTTGAGTTGCTTCCATCTTTTGGCTATTGTGACTGATGATGTTCTGAGCATGAGTGTACACGTACCTCTTCAAGACCCTACTTTCAGTTCTTTGGCGTATACATCTAGAAGTGGCATTGCTGGATCGTATGGAAATTCTGTGTTTAATCTTTTGAGGAACCACCATACTATTTTCCACAGTGGCTGTAGCATTTTACATTCCCACCAGCAACACACAAGTGTTCCAATTACTGTGCATCCTTGCCAATACTTGTTTTTGTTTTTGTTTTTGAGACAGAGTCTCACTCCCTTGCCCAGGCTAGAGTGAGTGCCGTGGCATCAGCCTAGCTCACAGCAACCTCAAACTCCTGGGCTCAAGCAATCCTTCTGCCTCAGCCTCCCGAGTAGCTGGGACTACAG
>CAUYRT010068185.1:0-14434 GCA_963574885.1 Lepilemur ruficaudatus | reverse complement strand
GAACTCCTGACCTGAAGTGATCCTCCTGCCTCCGCCTCCCAGAGTGCTGGGATTACAGGCGTGAGTGTCCGCACCCTGCCCCTTCTTTCTTTTAATGCTAACTATTTTTCTTCTGCCCTTGATCCTTTTTATTGCCCTCTTCCAAGGAAATTTACTCCTTTTCTTTTATTTCATCTTATTGTCTCTTCTAGCTGCTATTCATTTTTGTTGTTTATTGTTGCCAACCTCCTAGAAAAATTAGTCGAAATTTACTAATTTCTTTAGTTCTATACTTCCTTTAGTTTCATACAACCTGGCACCAGCCTTCTTCATTTCTACTAAAACAGCCATGCTTGGAGGTCACTGATGATGCTGTAACGTCAGTGATGATAAAGATGATCATAGAAGTAGTCCTGAAATAATAACTAGCATCAAGAGAGTATTGGCAAGGCCGGGCGCAGTGGCTCACACCTGTAATCCTAGCACTCTGGGAGGCCGAGGCGGATGGATTGCTCAAGGTCAGGAGTTCGAAACCAGCCTGAGCAAGAGCGAGACCCCGTCTCTACTAAAAATAGAAAGAAATTAATTGCCCAACTAAAAATATATAGAAAAAATTAGCCGGGCGTGGTGGCGCATGCCTGTAGTCCCAGCTACTCAGGAGGCTGAGGCAGGAGGATCTCTTGAGCCCAGGAGTTTGAGGTTGCTGTGATCTAGGCTGATGCCACGGCACTCACTCTAGCCCGGGCAACAGAGTGAGACTCTGTCTCAAAAAAAAAAAGAAAAGAAATACAGGGGAGGCTCAGGAGAGAGCGAGCTGCGACTGGAGGTTTGCAAGCCATCACATATAGAGAAAAAGAAGCCATACACATGGCCGCAAAACTTAGGAAGATTGCAGAGGGGGAAGACAGCAACTTCCTTGACAGACAGTAAACTGGAGACTGGCAAAGGAGACTGGAAGGGCTAAAGGCAAGAAGGAAACCTGGTGGGAGGCTGTCACAAAGCCCGAAGTAAGAGAGGGGTGCGCGGAGACAGTGGGCAGCCAAGTGACAGGCTTCCCAAAGGCACGTTAAAATAAGACTAAAATGCATGCTGGAATCAGTGAAAAGGCCGTGGGTGACTGGTGAGAGCAGTTTCACCGATCGACGAGACGAACACTAGATTAGAACAGGCTGAGGAAGCGGAGGCAGAGTGGAGACGACTCAAGGGGACGAGAGGGCAGGTCACAGGCGGTGGCGGAGGGGGTTTCTTGTTTTAAGGCATGCAGAGATGGACATTTACATGCTGGTGAGAAGAAGCCAGTATTATGTTGAAAAAAATAGTGGCAATACTGTACTTCAAAGAATGGTGAGGATTGAAGACAGAAAAAATATTCAGAAGGGCAGACCCTTGGAAGTCAGAGGGATGTTAAGTGGAGAGATTAGCTTTCAGTGACAGAAGGAGCCCAGTGGATAACGGAAATGCTCCAGTGTGTCCTGAAAGATCACTTGGCAGAAACAGTGCGGGGCTACGCCCGGCTGTTCTGAAATGGTGTCCGCTCCCCAGCCTCGGGAGGCAGCGGAGCACAGTGGCTCAGAGCTCAGGCTCTGGACCCAACAACACGGTTTCCGCACTAGTTACACCACCAGCTGTGTGACCAGGGCAACATAGAAACTTTTCGGTATCTCAGTCTCTTCTTCTCTTGTTTCAGGAATTAAGTTAGTAAATAGAAAGGGCTGGTACATAGCACATGCTATTTAAATGTTCAATGCTGTTTTTATTAGGTTTTTTTCTTAAACTTGCTAAGGATCATAAAAACTAGGACCCATCTGACTTCTATATTGGCTGCTATGCCATGAGCATCTCAGTTGACATCCTGTAAATCAAGCTGCCGTCTTTAAATGCTACATTAATGTCCGATTAACAGATGGTTTCAGAGATTAAAATAAATTCACCAACATGAGAAACTTACAGCCTAAGCTGATTTCAGTGTTAAAAACCAAAACCTCAATATATAAACCAAAGATAAGAACTTGCATTTCAAAAATGTTGAGGAACCGTTATGAAAAAACTAAGTTTACTCACTCAAAAAGGCACATCTCTGAGGTTACTAAATGGCATGACTTCACTTTCTAAAAGTCTAACCTGACAGTAGACTGAAAATAAGTAAGAATTGTCTATCAATAAATTTTTTGCTTTCTCAAACGGAGATCTGGAAAAAATAATAATTTTTAAAATTATTTTAGCCAGATGTAATTAATGTAGCCAGATGGAAACATATTTTTTTCTGTGATGGTTGCACAACTTTGTGAGGAAACATATTTCTCTATTAACAAAAACATGAAGAGCAAAGATCAAATTTTAGATCAGTTGTTTGAACATGGAAAGATAATCTGAAATTGAACCTCAACTCCACTAGGGGGCATCATACACGAAAGTGTCTAAACCTTCCAGACCAGTTAGTCCGTAATCTTCCAGAAAAGGCAATTCTTTGGGGGGTGGAATTGAATATACAAATTTTAATAGCTGAAAAACACAAGATGTAATACCAACTAATCTGGATTAAAAGAGAAACAAAAAAATCGTAGTGGGAAGAGGCCACAGAACTCCCCTAGGCAGCACCTCTAGTGGTATTCCCCCGGCAGCCATTTCTGAGCAGTTCTGCCTGTTAGAAAATTATATTTAGCAGGCTTTTCCTGAAACTTCTCCTTTGGTACAAGTGCTCTGTATTTTGAGGCCAAAAGTGAACTCCTCCCCCACTGAACAGTTTTCAGATAGTTCAAAGGCGATCACATCTCCTTATTATGTCTCTTGTCCAGGCTGAGCTCACCCAGTTCCTAAAATATACCCTTATCACGTGATTTCCAGAGCCACTGTTAGCCAAACTTAATAATTAAAATCCAGTTTTCAATCACCTAAAGAAAAATGTCGATTTTGGAAGGCAAAATTGCCAGTGTTTAGTTAAGGAAACTATGATAGTGACTGCAGATGTAGTCTCGAGAATACTTGAGTTATACAAGAATTTTTAGGAAATGCTTATTTCAACTTTTTTTTTTAATTCTGGAACGAGTTGTAAAAAACAAAACTCTTACAGTGAGAATTTTCAATTTTAAGACCTTTTGCAGAACGAGACTTTCAAGTCAGTTTATTTCAAGCTGAGGTATTCCTTGGTTCCATGAAAAATTGGTTAAACGCATATCACTAGTGTTTGAAGAATAGTTTTAGGATATCCCATGGAGGTTAGATTAATGTTACCCAATCAATGTCTTAGAGACGAGATATGCCTATGTGGCTAAAAGGCTGTTACATTTTATAATTTAGGAAAGTTTCAAGCAGCTATGAATTGCAACAGTCAACTTTGGTGTGCAAAAAAAAAAGGTCACTTTTTTTTTTTTTTTTTTTGAGACAGAGCCTCACTTTGTTGCCTGGACTAGAGTGCCATGGCGTCAGCCTAGCTCACAGCAACCTCAAACTCCTGGGCTGAAGTGATCCTTCTGCCTCAGCCTCCCGAGTAGCTGGGACTACAAGCATGCGCCACCATGCCCGGCTAATTTTTTCTATATATTTTTAGTTGGGCAATTAATTTCTTTCTATTTTCAGTAGAGACGGGGTCTCGCTCTTGCTCAGGCTGGTTTTGAACTCCTGACCTTGAGTGATCCGCCCACCTTGGCCTCCCAAGAATGTTAGGATTACAGGCTTGAGCCACTGGGCCCGGCCAAAAAAAAAAAAGTCACGTTTTTTAAAATCAATCTAACTCAATCTGCATCTCTATCCCAAAGGACTGGGAGGGAAGCTTTACTATCTTTGGTCTGAGTGATGTCAAAGCCCCCGACAGCCTCCCGGAGTGCAGGGCTGTCTGCTCCCACACCACGCTCTGGGGAAACCATCGTCTAGGCTGGGGACTGGCAGTCTCTTAGTTTCCCAGCAAGCCTATCTCTCCTCGGGTCATTGTTACTGACTAGCAACCGTTTCCTGATTCCTGGGTGTCACCCCACATCCATCTTCTACCATCCTGTCCCCTCCTCACTCTCAGGCAATCTATGTCCCTATTATTCACAAGAGAAATGTAACCTACTTTTTCCACTTACGGTACTATTAAACAAGGCAACAGAGCTGTGGTTAAATCATTGTCCTTATTTTAGTAGGTTGTGTTTGGCATAAAAGTAATTAAAAATTTATATCCTGAGGAAAGAGTCAGACCAGCAAAAGTTGATTCTGTTCAAGACCTCTGATCAATGGTAATTTAGTAGAAATTACTTTGTTTTTCTCGTCCTCAAAGATAATGTTCTCTTCAGAGAGAAAAAATCCTTATTAGATAAACACAGTCCTCCTGTACAGAGAGAAAGCATCAACAGAATGGAAAAGAACTGGAAAGAAAAGGTTATTAAAAATCTCCTTGGAATAACTTCCAATTATTAAGCAAGCAAGGGAGTAAGGGGCTATTTATTGAGCACTTACTATATGCCCCATATTAGAGGCTGAGAAAGCACACAGCTGCCCTTATAAAGTAATGATAAGGACTAAGCAAGTCCTAAGCGTCCAGGCAGCAGGGTGATATGCTGGGGACTAAACAAGTAGACATAGGCAGGCCTCGGACAGAAAGGCAAGTCTTCAGTCCAAATCAGGATACACAAATGCAATGACAACTGAGAATGGCCCCAAAGAGGTGCTGATGCCATCCCGATCCACTGTCTTGTCAGCACCATCTCAGGAAGGAGCATGGAGTTAAGATTCGGGAGCTAGTTGGCTGACAAGCTGACATTTGTGTTTACATTTTTCTAAATTTTGCTTTGAAATTATTTTTATAAATAAAATATTCTTATGCATATATCCTTTAAATTGTTTTTTAATAATCCTTAATAGTAGAAAAAGAAGCTATAATCTCAAGCTTTTATTTACCATGCTATAAGTCTACCTTCTGGGACAAGGCCAAATAATCCATCTAGCTGTGTTGTGTAGCTTACCTGAATTTGGGCAGTATAATTACATCAAAAACCTTTTTTTAAGTAAAGTATGCACCTACCCAGAAGTTGTCTTGAAATGCATAAACCTATAAAGTGACAGCCAGTTCTACAAGACATTGAAGCAATTACCTTGATCGTTAAACCAGCATAAGCTGCTAAACTAGATATATCTGAACAAAAATTGAGTTTTGACATTTTGTCCTCCGCTTTCAAGAAGACAAAGTAACACATACACAACAGGCAGGATAGTGATGTTGTTATTCTCTTATGATATCAAAAACTGTAAACTAAAAATGTGTACAGGTACAGGAGTCTCTAAAAGGCATGCTTTGTGACAACACAAGCCTAGGTCTCTGCACCTTCCCCCCACTGGACAGGTAAATAGCTGACGGTCACACCACCGTATGCGACTCCAAAGCATCAGTCCACATTTTCCGTCTTACTTGTGTGTTCCGAAGTAAGCCAACTACACAGTATGCTTTCAAGGGTGACAGTTTCCTGTCCTGAGTAACTTTTTTTCCCCTCTTTTTAGTAAATTTGGTCCCACAGTATTTAGAGGCCAGAATTTAAAACATGCACACAATATTTAGCTAGCCAAATTAATTTTAAGAAATGTTAATTTTATGAGAGTAAAATGTAAGCAGAGGTCACAACCTATTTTAACTGTCAACCTCTAAAAATAAGGGAAATTTCACACGAATGCCTCAGACTTACCCTCTTCCCTCTGAGACAATTAGCTGGTGCTGACAAGCGATGTCCACCTGAAACAGGGTACGGGGTCTCCAGTCCCCACCGTCTCTGGCGCCTCCGCGGTCTGAGGCCAGGAGTTGGTGGTCATTTACTGAGGCAGCCTGTGCTGCCCCGCCTCCCATGGAGTGGAGCTGGGAAAGCTCATCACAGTGGGAAAACAGAACAGGTGAGACAAATGGCAGAAAGTAAATGAGCAAGAAGAACGATCTCCAGGTGTTTAATATGTAAATAAACAATGTGCCTTAAAAAGACAATCCATAATCAAACAAACTCGTGGCTGCTTCACTGATTTATATTATACACTTGGTTCCTGTATCCATTTAATTAATTAATTTATTTATTTATTTATTTATTTTTGAGACAGAGTCTTGCTCTGTTGTCCAGGCTAAAGTGAGTGCCGTGGCGTCAGCCTAGCTCACAGCAACCTCAAACTCCTGGGCTCAAGCAATCCTCCTGCCTCAGCCTCCCAAGTAGCTGGGACTACAGGCATGCTCCACCAAGCCCGGCTAATTTTTTCTATGTATTCTTAGTTGGCCAATTAGTTTCTTTTTATTTTTAGTACAGACGGGGTCTTGCCCTTGTTCAAGCTGGTTTCAAACTCCTGACCTTGAGTGATCCACCCGCCTCAGCCTCCCAGAGAGCTAGGCCTGTATGCATTTTACATTGTTGACTTCTAGATTCTCAATTATTTAGAATTACTTTTTGGAAAATCCTAACTAACCTGATTTTCACTGTTTATTAGCACTTCCAGTTAGAGAGCTGTAACACATAACTCAAACTGATCGTTTTCATATTTTGTCCAATACTGGAGAAAGGGTTTATTGGAAAAAGATGTCCAAATTAAATGAGGTGGTTTTTCTCGGTGCATCGCAGCTAGCAACGTTTATACCTGAGCAAGTGAAGGAGGCCTTGAGAGCAGAAGCCATGTGGCATTTCCAGAAATGGAGTCTTCAGTGGGCTCAGTTTGCTTGATAAATGTTCTAACGTTTTGGGAAGTTCTAGATTTAGAGCCTCAAAACTGACCACATATACTTGAGACCTCAGCTAAAAGTTCAGTCCCTAGCACCAAACATCCAAGACAGGATAATGTTAAAAGTCCTACACGAACCCCAAGATTACACTTTTCTAGCCTCCTCACCTCCTCCTCCTTATTAACTCAAGTATCAATATATCCTACATTCTCAGGCCTCTACCCTTTGCATGTCATTTGTTTTCGTTGCTTCTTTCCTCAACTGGTCTACAAGGTTAAAATGTAATTCTAGGTTACCCGGAACATTTTTTTTTTTTCAGCATGGCATTTAGTTGCACTGTAATGCAATTATTAATTTTTTTTTCTGCCTGTTAGATTGTGAGGTAGTCCTCTTCTTCATAGCTCCTAGCAAGGTGCTTGGTAAGGATAGGAGCTCAAAGAATATTAGCTGTTAAAGGAAAACAGCATTGCACATTTCAATACCATTCACTCTTCAATTGGAACTTTCATTTTCGCTCGTTATCTTTCTTTTACTGACCCCTTTCTCTTACTACTCTTCTCCCTCCCACCTACATCGCAGAGGCTAGGTAGCGAGGACACACCCCAACCTCCTCTAAGAGCCCCAACAGGTCGTTAGGTGGCACTCCCTTCCACCACGGAAGCCACGTCAACGGGATGACGTCACGCGCAATACAGCATTGTTCTAAGACAGGCCTTTCTTACATGCAAAGGGTTTTAATAGATCACAAAAACGAGATAATTTCAGATCAAAGACTACTGTTTAGAATCTAGACTCCCAATTGAGCTTTCATTTTGTCAAGTTAATAAAAATTTTATTAAACAAATTAGTAAAATCTGAAACTATGCTTCAAAGACTAAATCTTATATTCTCAATTTAGGATGTAACAGTACAGGTTTTAAAATAAGCTATTATAACTAAAGGATATAATTTAGCAATTAGGATGGGTAGAAAGTATTTTAAAAGACTTGAAAAGGAGACTCCTAGTAACAGGCGTGGCACACTGAGGCACACTATAGCTCCCAAGTATCCTCCCGTTCCACTCCACTAGCTTAAATGAACCGTGGCCTCGCACCGACCTGGATAAGGATCAGGGGGCTGTGAGCTAAGGGCTCATTGGTGGCTCTGCTATGGCCAACGCATCAGGGCAGGACTGCCGCAGCACTGATCCCTCCAACTCTGCATCTGTGACGCGGCTGTCATGCCAGACTCCACGCTCGATTCCCACTTCCCAGTTGGACACCTTGACCTCTCCCCCTGTACTGTTTCATGGTGACACTCTACACTCTGACGTCTCCGCAATTCCTTGGTCTAGTCTGGTTCAGCTCGATATGGGCATTTAGAGATATCCCCACCCCAAAGTCTGCTAGCTGACATCACCACCTCCCTGCCTTCTCCGCGGTGAAGGAGTGGGAAAGCGCTCCGCTCCCCGCACGCGGCGCGCTGGCCTCCTGGCGCCCACCATCTGGCAGGAGGGAGGCACAGGGAGAGTGGCTTCCGCTGTCGCTGTTGGCCTAGCACACCAGGTATTCTGCATAAACTCAGGCATGCTGATCTTAGAACTTCTAACTGCAAAATACAGGGTTATTTCACACTTATTAACTTCTATCCCCAGTAAGGATTCAGTAAGTGAAGCAACTGAACATTTATTTCCATGTAACTCTGTGAAAATGCCAGACATGTACATGACAGAGGATCAAACCCAGAGGTCAGAGCAACGGACTTTCACGGGAACCTTCCATGAGTGAATAGAGGTCATCCTGCCGTGAAGCAGCACCTTGGCCCTCACGGAAAGTGAAAGGCAGCAAAACTGGTGATTTGAAAGTACTTAAATAACTAGTTTTTATTTTGTTATTAAAAAGGCCACATTCATTGTCAAAGGGATAAATTTTAGGTTTGCATTCTTCCACCTACTCTTTTTGTATTTGCTGTTTTCTAAACATGGGGGGCCACGGCTCCCCTTAACTCTGAACCTACACAGAAGCCATTCCTGTCTCCCTGTGAAGACGACACTCCAGGTAGGCATCAGGAATGAAAGCCTCCTCACCTTGGGTAGGCATGGAACATAACAGAGAGTCCTGTGTACAGGGAAGGGCCACTCCTTAGCTGACATATCTAAGGACAATTAGAAGTGGGCAGCTGGAATTTCTCTCTGTCCTGACTTCATTCTCTAGAATTAAAACTGATATACAGTTCCAATTCTAGATAATTGGTAACTTTACTGAAGTTGAAAACATACCATTATTTCAGCAAAAACTATGATACACAGTAGCTGCATTAAGAGTTAGTCAAATGCTATCTGTACTAGAAAGTACTAAAAGATTGAGCGAGTTAATTCATCAGGTTTTTAAAGATCTCAACCCTATTTCTATTATTTGGTCCTTATCTTCAAACCAAGTCTTTAGTGGATGCAATATAACCTCATCGTAGGTGTAATATGAGCACAAGATGGTCACTAAAATGCATCAAAGACCAAATGAAGAGTTTGATTTTAGGTCAGTCTTTTCATTTGGTAACAAAAGTAATTCCATTTATAGAAAACAGATTCTCAAATGTCCAAGGTTTAAAGTTTAATTAGAAAAATCGTAACATAATAAAAAAGTACTCATCAAGAAAAATGGTATAATTTCGTTCATCAAATTCATTTAAAACATGAATTACAGCATAGAAAGAGAAATGACAACATAAAGTCTTATATCACTAACTGATCTGCACAACTAGCCCCTTAAAAAAAACAACACACCATATGCTTTTAATAAAAGGCAACTGCAGTTCAATTTCCAAGCTGTATTCTTAAGTTGAGGGTTTTCTATAATCTGTTTTACATTAAATTTTCTCCATAACAAGTTTAAAGGTGTACATATTTTCTCATCCCCAAGTACTTTATTCCCCCAAATGTTTAAACCAGGTATCTCTGTTGTTGCCTCTGTTACTTTATTTTGCTAAGGAATATGAAACTACTTTGAAGATCAATCCAAGTTCACGTCCACACAAGAGTTCTAGCACTTGGATATTTGTCCTCATTTGTCCTTCTTAGGAAACAAGATTAATGTATGTAGCTACACATTTAAGATTAAAAAAAGGAGCCTACCTCTTTTTATTGTTTCATCAAGAAAATCTTAAAGCCCTGACAGCAGCTTATGATTGTTAGATCCAGAGCCCAGAGGGAGACACACGAAGCCTCAGGTTTAGCAAAATGCTGTTTATTTGAGCATCTGGGTGCAGGCAGGTGGAGGTCGAAAAAAGCATCCACCCCAGGAAGGGGAGAGCGGTGGGTTTTATAGAGGTTTTTTCTGGGGGGGGAGTAAGTAACTGGACTGGAACAGCTGCTTGTAATAAATTCTTTTTCAAACCACCAGCTCCTAGGACCCCTACCCTCAGTCCACTCTGCAGCTCCTGCATCATCGCCCTCCTTATCAGGAGAGGGAAGGACAGACTTTGTCTTTATGGGGAGCAGGGGAAGGAATGCAAGCTCCCCTTTTGCACTGCATTCCTTTATCTCCCTAGGGGTCTGGCAAAGATGATTGTTATCTCCTTAATAACCATCTGTCCCAACTCCACTCTGTCAAGGCTCCCAAATGGCTCCCCATTTGCTACGACAGCAGTGGTAGGATGTGCCTTACCAACCCTGTGGGCACTAGCATGACACCACAGATCGGATCTTTTTCACTGTTCAACTACTTCTAAAAAGCAAAACCTTTGTCATTAGTTGGAATCTATCAGAACAGATTCAGTCTCTGAAGATGAAGTTCCTTGTGTTCCATTTCGCTCATGCACGTGACAAAAGGCAGAATACTCATTTATCCTGAACAAAACTAGACAGTGTGTGTGACAAGCAAGGGAGGTTGTCTAAGACATTCCTGCACTTCAGAGAAACCAAAGCAAAGGTGTAAGCTTGAATTGTGCTCTAAAGTAAGTTTCCCACTTGAAATGCAAACTACAATAAAGAAGGACAGAGGGGCATTAACAGGATCAACGTCTTCAGAAACTATCGAGGTGGAAAGCCACCTCTGTGTGCTCCTCCACGGCCCCCTCTAAAACCACCCCTTTCTCCTCGGAAGTTAGATCGATTTCTTTCTCGTCCACGGCCAGCAGAAGTTCCACCTCTTCCTCCACCTCGGGGTGCTCCACCTCCCCGATCGGATTTAGATTTGGGAGGAGGTGATTTGGGTCGAAGTCTCTCAATTTCTTCCGTACATCCAGTCAGGTAGGAGTTAGGGGCACTGAAGTAGGATGCGTATGTTTCTGCATTATAGTTGCTGTTTGTAAGTGTTGGTCCCACTGTGAGCCAACCTGAAGTGGAGGAAAAAAAGATTATTCTTTTTATTTGCAATTCTCTTATCTTAGATCCTGTAGGGACTCATTCAAATCCCCAATGCATTCTTTTTTTTTTTTTTTTTTTTGAGACAGAGTCTCACTCTGTTGCCCGGGCTAGAGTGCCACGGTGTCAGCCTAGCTCATGGCTGGGCTCAAACTCCTGGGCTCCAGCGATTCTTCTGCCTCAGCCTCCCAAGTAGCTGGGACTACAGGCATGTGCCACCATGCCCGGCTAATCTTTTCTATATATTTTTAGTTGGCCAATTAATTTCTTTCTATTTTTAGTAGAGATGGGGGTCTCGTTCTTGCTCAGGCTGGTTTCGAACTCCTGACCTTGAGCCATCCGCCCGCCTTGGTCTCCCAGAGTGCTAGGATTACAGGCGTGAGCCACCGCACCTGGCCCCCAATGCATTCTTAAAGATGTCCACTCATCCAATATTGATCTCTTTTACAGACTGCATGGCACTGTTAATCACAGTCATATTTTAAAGATGTCATATGTACATATCTTAGATTGTAACTTTTGTAGTATGTCCTCCTCATGGTCCCCATCCATGTTCTCTTAATATCTTTGGTGAGAACAGCACTTAGAAAAAAATATTATACATTCATTATACTGAGTTTGGGCTCGGTGAAAGTTTATTAAATTATATATAATCTTCCTACTTATGGAACTGGTACCATCATTTTCTAGTTAAAATCTTGGAATCAACTTTTGCTCTATTCTTCCCAACCACAAAATACTCTCAGTTGTTATGTCCTAGAAACTCAACCACTGCCATGTTGCCTGCCCCTAATCATTCCCTTCTTTTCATTTCCACTGCCACCCTCAAACTTAAACCCTTATTTTTCTACGAAACCAGCCCTTATCAAAACACATACGTAACAGACACACATATATATTGTAATGATCTCCCAACCTCTAGTTTCTCTTCTCTCTAAAAGTGAAAAGTCTAAAGCAAAGCTTAAGACATGTCACTTCCCTGCTCAAAAACATTCTAGGGCTTTAAACAAGGCTCAAATTCATAAATATGGACTCTATGATCTTCAACTAACTTTCCAATCACATTTCTCTTTAATGCTTTCCATGAATCTTCATTTAGGTAAAACAATGAACTACTACAGTGACTGCTTCCTACCAACCTCTACTTTTGTGCCCGTATTATTTTCTTTTCTATCCAGCCAACCTGTTAAAAATCTCTTTTCTATCCAGCCAACCTGTTAAAAATCTCACCCTTCAGCATCCAATTCAAGTATACTTTTTACATGAAATGAAAATTATTTCTCTCTTCTCAGAATTTCCATTGCACGCTATACTTCTATAGATAAAAAGGTATTTTTGTCAATTGCATTGCTAGATAACTTTGCTTATAATAAGGCTATTTTCTGATTGATTGAACTGTATCTGGAGTAGGAGGAACTACAAATTATAAATACCCAATAGAGACACCACACTTTGGAATTCCTTGGGTGTGGTGATTCTTATAACTGACATGTCCTTTGGGAATGACTTTGGAAATATGCCTCTGGAGTGTTACAAGAGACATGAGATCCTTTGGAACAGGTCAAATAATCTCTAAGAACTGGTTCTTTATCTGTAAAATTAGGTATATTAATATCTCTGCCCCATCATCCTCAAGCTTATTTCTTAGAATATTAGATGCATCATATAAAATACCATAAAATGAAAAAATATTCTATTAGGAAAACATTCTAAAATGTGGTAGCCATTTTTATACAATACTTGGTTCACTGTTTTAAGAAATCTTTACTATCTAACAGTGCATGAACACAATAAGACTTATAATAGTTGAAGAAAAAAATAAAAGATAAATCACACTGCACTTTTTATCTATCTACTAGTAGACACTGTGGTAAGTAGAAAAGACACACCAGATCAATGAGCACATTCCACACCTATGTCATGTGATCTCAGTGACTATTTAATCTACGAGATTTTTACTTGCTCCCTTCTAGTTTGTTTCTTGGCATTTGTATGGTGTTGTGGAACACGACACACAAACAAGGAGTAAGAAACAGAAAATGTAAAGATATAATAAAAATAACTAATACAGCCTCTCCCCTGTCATACTGTCTCTTAAGTAAATAAAACATGCAAATCTCTGCAGAGTAAACTGGCTATAGAAGCCCAAGGGATTCCTTTCTCCCCAAATTCTTCACTACAACATCTGTGTTTTACACAAGTTCTAAAAGTATTACTACAAATATTAAATTTAAAATAGCCTGGCTTCAGAACGTATTTGACTCACACAGCTATCTTTAAACATTTATTTGAAAGCAACGGTAAATGGTATTCCTAAGGTATATGTGAAACAGATTACCTCCTTGAGGAAGAGGCATATTTGAGGATGCAACTCAAATAAATTAAGGCCTCCTGAGCAGACTCTCTCAGGCCCCTACTATTTATTATTAATGTGGTTAACCCCCAATTTTTCTTCCTAATTTTGTCTTACTATAGCCAATACTAAAATAATTTTTGTGATAGGCAAGAGTAAAGCATCAGATGGTAGTTTATAAATAAAAAATTAAATTTGTGCCCCTAAGATTTTGTTTAACTGATAAAGATAAAAACAGAATATATCCTGTTTAAAAGTTATAATGTATAACCTAAGGTGGGTAGAGTGACCACAGATAATTGGATGAAGAAGAACCCCACTGAAAATTAAACTATAAATAAAAATTAGTATGGAGCAAAATCTTTTAGTTGCTTCTTATGCTTATACCTATAACTATACTTAACAATTATCTACTCTCTCCTAGGTTCTTCTACACATTTAAAAAAAATTCACAGAGAGCATTAAAATGATGCTATAAAGCCATTAAAATTATTATGAATAATTATTTAAAATACAGAAAATATTTGATATAATACTGATGGAAAAAATATGAAATGATGACAATTACATAAAAATTTGTATGCACAGGGACTAGAAGGTATTATGTAAAAAATTAAAATAATTCCTGGAGGTAGTGAGATTGACTCTTTTTTCCCCTTCAAAACTTTCCTAAATGTTGTTACATTAACCTTTCAATTATTAAAAGATTACCATCTGACATTTGCATTGACTCTTCAAATAGTTTTGTTTTTTTCTTAAGTTTTTTGCTTCCTTAAAACAGCAGTTGCCACTGGAGACTGTTCCCTTATTCATGAGCTATTCTGGGGCAGGACAGGTTAATGATGGAAGAGAAAAATCTGTTCCTCATTCACTAAAATAAGGAACTAGAGCCATAATCTCTATATTCAATATATACAGCCTATGCTTTCTGAACAAACACACTCCTCCAGTTGAATATCTAGTGACATTACTTTCTCTTCAGCCATTGAAAAGGAAATATTTGCTTGCCACAAGCTCTGCTGCCAAAATATTTTTACTTTGATAAGAGAGTAAAATCATCCATAAAACTTCCAAACAAGATGTTCATGTATATTTGCAGGAT
>CAUYRT010068184.1:0-10665 GCA_963574885.1 Lepilemur ruficaudatus | reverse complement strand
TGACTCAGTCGCCTAAAAAGGAGATAAATAGGGGTATCGTCTATGTTAGACCTCTCAATCTTGTTCATAAAGATTTTTTGGCTGGCTGGGCGCAGTGGCTCACGCCTGTAATCCTAGCACTCTGGGAGGCCGAGGTGGGCGAATCGCTCAAGGTCAGGAGTTCGAAACCAGCCTGAGCAAGAGCGAGACCCCGTCTTTACTAATAATAGAAAGAAATTAATTAGCCAACTAAATATATATAGAAAAAATTAGCCAGGCATGGTGGCACATGCCTGTAGTCCCAGCTACTCGGGAGGCTGAGGCAGAAGGATCGCTTCAGCCCAGGTGTTTGAGGTTGCTGTGAGCTAGGCTGACGCCACGGCACTCTAGCCTGGGCAACAGAGTGAGACACTGTCTCAAAAAAAAAAAAAAAAAAGAATAGGCAGAACTAATCTTTAAGGACAGTGAGCAGAGCAGTGGTATGTAAGGCAAGGCTCACGGAGAAGAGGGCTGATTGCTGATGGGCACAAGGGATGGTGACAGGTGATGGAAATGTGCTATATTTTGACTGTGGTGGTGGTTACATGGATGTATACATTTGTCAAGACTCACCAAATTGTATACTTAAAATGGGTGTATTTTATAATTTATAAACTGTATTATATCTCAATAAGGTTGATTTTAAAAGAAAAATTCAAAAGAGGTATCATTGTTTAAAATTGCAATAAAGAATTAGAAGGAACCTGAATGTCCCAGAGAATGGATAATGAATCATATATTCACTAACTGGAAAACTATATAGCAGCAAAAATAAATGAACCAGATAGAGCATATACATCAGTATAGACAAAGCTCACAAACAGAAGACTGAATGAAAAAGCAAGTTCCAGGAGAAAACATACAGTATGATGCTATTTATTTAAAATTTAATCACTTGCAAAGCAATTCCATGCATTGCTCAAAGATCCAGACATATGTGAGCTTAAGTAAAAACACGGCATGATAAATACCAAATTTGAGAGAGCAGTGACCTCTTGGGGGAATAGGTATGAGTACATAGGTGATTTCAAACCAGATTGATCAATTTTTTTTTTCTTAAACTGAGTGGAGGATACGTGGTTGGTCCTTGTATTAATATTATTCTTTATGTCATTTTGTGTGTCTTAGAGATTTACTAGCAAAACAAACAGCAAACCAACAAAAACCTAGAAGGAAAAGGTGGCCACAGAGTGGAGAACAGCCTGGCTGGAATCAGATCTGGGCTGCCATCCTGATTTGTTCCTAGATTTGATGTTCCACTAAGGCTAGGTCACTTCTCTCAGAGCAAGACACAAGAGCTTCATTCTAGAAGAGGAGGGAAAGCATCCTTCCTGACCTGGCACTCAAAGAGACTTGATGCATGTCTTGTCCTTTCTTTGCTTCTCCAGCTGCAGTGACCTGCAAGCTGGTACCTGAGCCTGGCCAGGGTTTGGGGATGAAGGGTGGGCTGGTCATTGGTGGCAACCACACAGTCACAGCTGGGGGCAGTAGGCAAAGGAGAGGGGGGCTACTGGCATTCTGTCCAGTCCAGAGGCCAAGGACCCCCGCTGTGGACCACACATGCAGCCAAGTCTGGATACTAGTCCTGCCTGTGCCATAGATCTCTGTGTGACAGTGAGCAGAACCAGCTACTGGAGTCACAGGTTGCCCTCAAGTTGTCACCTCCATTAGTGCAGTTACTGGGCTGCATGGCTGATCATGAATGGTGAAGGGACGAAGGGACATTTTTTTCTGACCCTCTCTAGGGGAACACAGTTTCCAGAGCAAAAGCTGCAGAGGTCTAGAGGGCACTGTTTTGAGAGCTGCACAAAAGGAGCTTCCTGTTTAAGCTGCCCAGTGGCAGACTTCACACTCCTTCATCTCACTGCCCTATATGCAAAGAGGTAAAGTAACCAGCCTACAGTCACATAGCAGGTGACTGTAACTTCTTACCTGTATATCCTTGGGCAAGTTACTTAACCTCTCTGAGTCTCAGTTTTCCTATCCATAAAGTGGATGCATAATTGTGTGTATACATGTACCTGGAAGACTTCATACCAAGAACTTCACACCAATAGAGATATTTCTGTATAGTGAAATTACAGGTGATTTTTATTTTTCTCTTTATCTTTTTTTAGAAACAGAGTCTTACTCTGGGCTCAGGCAATCTTCCCCACTCAGCCTCCCAAGTAGCTAGGACTACAGGCCAAGTACCACTACACCCAGCTAATTTTTTAGTAGAGGCAGAAGTCTCCCTATGTTTGCCCAGGCTGGTCTCAAACTCCTGAGCTCAAGCAATCCTCCAGCCTTGGCCTCCCAAAGTGCTGGGACTATAGGTGTGAGCCATCACATCATGCCCCACTGATTTTCATTTTTTCTTTTGGTTTATCTGTATTTTCTAATTTGTTGGGTTTTTCTTTCTTTTTTTTTTTCACCCAGCTAGAGTGCAGCATCATCACAGCTCATTACAACCTCAAACTGCTGGGGCTCAAGCAATGATCCTCCTGCCTCAGCTTTCCAAGTACCTGGGACAACAGGCAGGTGCTACCACACCTGGCTAATTTTTCTATCTTTTGTAGACTGGGTCTCGCTCTTGCTCAGGCTGGTCTCAAACTCCTGGCTTCAAGTGATCCTCCCCCCTCAGCCTCCCGGAGTACTAGAATTACAGGCATGAGCCACCGTGCCCAGCCCAATTTATTGTTTTATAATGAATATGCATTTGTCGTTTTTAATTTTTCTTAATGGGGAGAGTAATACTACACAAGATTGTTGTGAAGATTAAAGAAGATAATGAAAAGCTTAGAGCGTAATTTCTAGTTCCTAGTGTTCTCCCTGCCCACCCTTCCCTCTTACACTTTCTTTCCCTTCTGGTGTTGAGGACTCTGGCCCCAAGACCTCAGTTGGGGAGGGAGAAGCAGGTGGTACAGGACTCTGATCAGCTACTGGCTGTGTGGCTTTGGGTAAACTATTTAACCTCCCTGAGTCTCAGTTACCTTATCTGCAAAATGAGAAGACTAACACCTACCACAGAGGAAGTTTTCAAGTCTACATGACATACAGGATGGAAAATTGCCTGGCACATAACAGGTCAGCAATAAATGTCTGCCAGAGAACATAATGAAGGAACATAATGTACATAATGAAGGAAAAAGCCTTAAAGTAGGAGCCAGACCACGGAAACTAGAGGATTTTAACATAGGTCCCCAAAGCCCAAGGAGTCCACAGATAGAGTGCAGAGGGTCCATAAATTTAGATGGGAAAAACACATCCTTGTTATCACTAACCTCTGACTGAAATCTAGCATTTTCTTTCATTATACATTACGCAAAAAGAAACAAAAACCCACAGTAGTAGCAGTACCTGTGACTTTGTCACCAACAGAAATCACAAATATTTTCATATTGCCCTATTCCTGCATTATAGTAGAGACATATTGAAATACTGCTTATTTTCATTCACCACCTCAAAATTATAGCAGTTAATAGACTCATCTCTAAATTTTATTTGACACTTTTTAAAAAGTAGGACTAAATCACAATTCAATATTGTATTCACTGGTATCCTCTGTTATCCTAAATAATTTATTTTTTTGCAGTTAAAAACATTATTCTGAATAGGGATTAACTGTATTCAACTGGTATCCTCTGTAATCTTAAATAATTTATTTTTTTGCAGTTAAAAACATTATCCTGAATAGGGATCATCAGACTGCCAGAGGCTAGACAGACATGGGTAGCAGTCCTACCTGGGCCAGTACCTGGGCCATGGATCGCTGTGTGACACTGGGCTTGTTATTTCTCTCAGGAGCATAATCATCCCTGCTTGCCTCGCCCCATAGGGTTGTTGGGAGGAACTAATTGTTGGCTAGCAAAGGGTTTTGGGAATTGTCAGAGGCTTCCCAGTTTTGCCAAAAGCCAAGGCAGAGTGCTTCCTTCCTCCCAGCTGGTCTCCAGGCCTCCTGGAGCCTCTCTCCTTCCCAGAAGATTCCTCCCCCTTCACCCTCCATCTGATAAATAGGGCCAAAGTGCATCTTCATTAAAGTAGGCCCGCCAGCTCCCTGTTTGCACAGCTCCACAGCTCAGGGGAGGAATTTTCTGGGCCATAATATAACAATTCCCTCCAGTTTTCATATTTGACCTCACAGTGACCCTTGAGGACACTACCCCCTCAAAACCCTTCCTTGCTCCCTCAGATGGTACCTTTCTGTGTCCATGGTTCCTGCATTTCCCTTTTACTGCCCTGCCCTGTGACTGCCAGTCTGACTCCTCCATCATACTGTGTGTTTCTTAAGGGCAGACTCAGATCTGACCCCTCAGAGAGGCCCCAGTCCCTGGGTCAGGCGTGTGGCATATACCAGCATCTGAGGGGCTGGCCTGGAGGAAGACATGGAACCGGAAGCACAGAGAGAAAAAGCAGTAAAGGGGCAGAACTGGGCTTGCACCCAGACCCCCTAACACCCAGATCCATCCCCCACACATCTGAAGCAAGGGTGGGGGATGTCCAAGGCATCACACTGACCACTTCCTACTCTACCCACTGACAGCTGAGGCCCTGAAGAAGCTGTATGAAGCCCTGAGAGATCACCGGTCTGTCCTCTAGAGCACATTGGGGAAACCAAGGCTCTGAGAGCTCCTTCAGACTGTGGTTCTCTGATCCTAGTGACAACACAGCCCTTATGATCTGGAAATAATTTTTCAAAATGGACAGGTCTTCTGGCTTTGCTTGTAGGTAGGGGAAAGGAAGCTACCATCTGGGACACTTTGCTCCCACACTCTCCCCCTTGTCCTGGGCCAGTGGCCAGGAGTATGAACTAGGGAGTGTGAACATTACCAGTGCAAGAGGTAGTTCTCAGGGAAAGGAAGAGACAGCAAGTAGCCAGAAAATGAGGGCATTTAAAAGTCCACTGGAAAAGAGGTCCTGTGAAGCAAGGGCTTCCCATTGGACAGACCCGGGTTAGAATCCCATGGGTGTAGGGGCCCTGGGAAATGACTTCTCTCTGGTCCTCAGCTCTCACGTATAAAATGGGTTTGAAAATCCCTGGTCATCTGGGTTATAGTGAAGATTAAGTGAAGGAGTGAGTTAATCATCCCTGTATCGACCCTACTGTGTGGTCGCTGGCTGGTCGCTTGTCTGGAACCGGGAACTGCCCAGAGAGTCCAAGCGCCCAGCACGTGCCTAGCACCAGGAAGCTGCTCGTGGCAGGTGAGGAGCCCTCGCTCGCGGCCCGCCACCGGGGCCTTGCCTTTCCTCTTCGAGCACGGAGCGCCCTCGTGCAGAAACTGGGAGGGCAGCGGGGCCGGCGGGCAGGACGGCGCGCACACGGCTCCTCGGGGCAGTTCCCGCCCCACTTCCCGCCGCTCTCCACTCCCGCCGCTCCTCCGCCCCCATCCTCGCGCTGCTCTGCCTCCGCGCCTGCCCTCCCGCCGCGGTCCCGCGTACCTGGTCGCCACTCGGTCCTCGCGGGCTCTGGGTCCTAACAGCTTAGCCTCGCGCTGAGCCCTTCTCTGCCTCTGTGTGTCTCTGCCCTCGCCCCTCTGCTTCTCTGTCTCCGCTTTTCTCAGGCGCGGTTCCGCTCGGCCGGCCCCTCGCTCCCCGGCCCTCCTCTCGCCAGCCGTCCGGGGGCCGAGGCGGCCGCGGGCCGGGCGCGGGGCGCGATGAGCGGCGCCTGCACGAGCTACGTGAGCGCCGAGCAGGAGGAGGTGCGCGGCTTCAGCTGCCCGCGGCCGGGGGGTGAGGCGGCCGCCGTCTTCTGCTGCGGCTTCCGCGACCACAAGTACTGCTGCGACGACCCGCACAGCTTCTTCCCCTACGAGCACAGCTACATGTGGTGGCTCAGGTACCGGCCCTGGCCCTAACCCTACCTTGAACCCCACTCCACTCTTAGCCCCCTCGCCCCACCCTCAGCCCAGGCTGAGGCTGAGCCTCAACCCCCATCCGAGTGCCCACCTAAACATCAGCACCAATCCCGCCATCCGGCCCCTACCCCCTCATGCCCAATACTGACCTTTACGCTCACCCTGTCACCAACCCAACCTCCCCTGAAATCTCCTCTTAGCTCGATACCCTCCTCTTGACCCCAACCATTATTTAGATCCATGCTTGAACCTCACCACCCTCTACCCCAAAACAACCCACACTGCATCCCCGCTCCAAACTTCATTCCACCACCACTTTCAGCCTAAGCCCAAATCACATACCAACCCTCCCCCAACAGCAAACTTCCATCTTCAAACATTCTCCACCCCAGTCCTCATCCAAGCGCCCACCAGGGCCCCGTTCCCACTATCAATAACGCCCTCATCCCTGATTTCCCCACTCCCCAAGCAATACTGATTCCAGTCCTTATTCTATCACCAGTCCCAGTCTCCTCAGTCCTGCCTGCAATCCCACCTCAGCTCTGTTCCCACATCCTGACTGCAGCTCTCCTAGACCTACATGCAAACCGCAACCTCAAACCTTAATCCTCAAACCTTAATCCTCAGCTGGCGCTGCACCCCAACCCCAGCCTCAGCCCAACCTCAACCCTTTCCTTCTCTTTCATATTTAGTCATTCTTTCAGCCCCTCTCTACTCGGCACTTAGTGTCTGGCAAGCCCTGTGGTGAGTGCTGGGGATGTAGCCCACCCCCAAGCTAAGGCAGAAGATCTGGAAGTCAGAGCTGCCTCCAAGTTCGTCATGAGATAATGGCATAACACCACAGCAGAAGCCAGCTTGGGCAATATTAATAGAAGTGTAGTTTGGGTGAATCTCCACCCATAGGACCTCAGTTTCCCCATTGGTTCAGGGACAGGGTTAGTTAGGCAAGCTCTGACATTCCTGGAACCTAAGCGTTGGGCTGAGAGGGCACTAGGTCTCAGTCCCTCTGGGTCTCCAAAGGCTTCACCCAGAGTATGGGATCTGATCCTTAGCCTTCTCTAGGAAACAGGCGTCAGCGTAAATGGAGAAGGACATCTGAGTAGCAATTTTGCTGTCTCCTGAGGTATATTAGCAGAGGCTGCATGCCCTCTGTGTGGGAAAGGACAGCACTGTATGCCACTAAAATCTTTCTGAACCTCTGTTTTTTCGTCTGTCCAATGGGGAGGATGACCAATCATTGCCCTGGTTTCTGACTAAGGCAATGGCAAGGACCAAATGAGATAACAGAGGTGAAATCAACTTAATATATGTCAATAATAATTACAAATATTATTGCTTTTTCTAGGCTGCTCAAGCTATAATTCCAAAAGATTTTCAGATGGCCAGGTTATCAGATCCTGCACATTTGGCTGCTATCTATAACCTAGGGAATCATATTAATTTAGTTTCTTTTCATCCATATATTCATTCATTCATTATAGCTTTTGCTTTGTGCCAGGCACTTTGCAAGGCACTGGGACACAAAAATCAATTATTCCCTGCCCCAAAGGAGCTCACAGTCCATTTAGAGAGATACAATATAGGCTGGGCACAGCAGCTCACACCTGTAATCCTAGCACTCTGGGAGGCCAAGGCAGGAGAATTGCTTGAGCTCAGGAGTTTGAGACCAGCCTGAGGAGAAGCTACTAAAAATAGAAAAATTAGCTAGGTGAGGTGGTGCGTGCCTGTAGTTAGTCCCAGCTACTCAGGAGGCTGAGGTAGGAGGATTGCTTGAGCAGAGGAGTTTGAGGTTGCTGTGAGCTAGGATGATGCCACGGCACTCTACCTTGGGCAACAGAGTCTCAAAAAAAAAAAGAAAGAAAGAAAGAAAGAAAAAGTAAAATAGAGAGATACAACATGCACCTAAAGTAAAACAATGGAGTATTTGTTGAAGCCTCACTGAGTAGTTAGCACTGAAATAAGGTGGCGCTGTCCTCCCTTTGAAGTACAGAGACAGTGCGGAGCTTTGGGGCTCACCAGAACCTGGTCCAAATGTTAGTTCTGTCACTTATTATCTACGTGGATTGAAAAACTTAATTAATCTCCTAGTCTCTTTTCTCAACTTTAACATGGCAGTAGTAATACCTGTCTCATGGAATTGTTATAGGGAATAAATGAAATAATACACATGAAAGTGACCTGTGCAAATAGTAGGTGCTCAATAAAATTCTTTTCTTGGTTCATAGGTGTGGGAAGTGAAGTTCAGAGTATGAAAGTGAATTGTCTAAGATCTAGCCATATCATAGCAGAGTGAGATTTAAAGAGCTTTACTTAGGACCACCTAAGGGTTATATACTTTCACACATTCACAACCCTGGCGCGTCTTCTCTCCATTTTATAGATGAGAAAACCCGAGAGAGGTTTAAGTTACTCCCTGGGAATGCCCCAGGGAAAGGAAGTAGCAGAGCTGCGATGAAAACTCAGGCCTGTCTGGCCCCAAGCCTGGGCTTATCTTGCTCTATGACTGCCTAAATCTAGCCTGGCTCTCTTATGACCTGATCTACTCAGATCATTTGAAAAACATTCACTAACCCTCTACTGTCTTCTGGGCACTGTGATGGCCCTTGGGGACACAGAGATGAGTAATCCCCTCAGCACCCAGCCAGGACCCCTTTCCTCTTCCACTACTCCCCCGCCTTCCCTACACACGTCTTTTGGTCCCTTCTGTTGCCCTGGAAACCCTCTGATGTGGAGTGCTTTAGTGGCTCAGATAAAGCTTTAGTGAAGGGTCAGATAGGGTGATCTCTGAGGTCACATCTCATGTTGTCATGCCCCATTCTGTGACCCCAAGAGTAGCTGAGAGGTTCTAGGGTAATGTCCTGGGCTTGGATGTAACGTGGTTCATAAACATCACAGATAATTGCAAGGTGGCAGAGGGGAACCGAGGGTCCTCAGGATGTCTAGGTGATCAGCGTGCTGTGAACCATGAAACAACTCATCCGGCATACTCCTAGCAGAGCCCCAACATAGCAGGGTGGAGACCTTGTTTTGCTCTAAATTCCATTTGGCCCTTTTCATGAAAATCAGTTCTTACAAACATAAAAATCTCCAGGTAAGCACTGTTTCCCTGGAGAGGCAGTGCTCAAGAAGAATTGCTGTCTTTAAAACTGTGTCTCAGGAAGTGAAGACGCCCTGTGGAGAAGCAGCTGGTGCTCTCACACCATCTGGTCCGCGTGCCAAACACCCTCCGTCACCAGTTCTGTTTTTTACCAGGATGTGAGCTTTGCTGGAGGGCAGAGTTGGTGGTCAGGCATTGAACACACCATTTCATTTCATCCTTATGGCCACCCGGTGAGATAGGAACCTTTACAAATGAAGAAAATGAAGATCAGAGAGGTAAGGTGATTTTTTCAGCTTACATGTGGCAGAACCAGTATTTGAACGTAGAACTACCTGACTCCTGAGCCCTTGTTTGTTAGGCTGTCCCTCCAATTCTTTCTTAGGAGTCAGAGCAGTGAAATCCTAGAAGAAAAGAGCCTCTCTAATCAAATTTCCCACCCAGCGTAGGAATCTCTATCTTTATAGAAAAGTGTACTCATCCATGTGTCCTGCGCAAACTTCTCCCATGATGGGGAACTCACCATGTTCTTGAGGCAGTACATTTACCATGAGTCAACTCTGATCATTTAAAGTTCACATTATGCTAAGCACAGATTTTCCTTCCTTAAAGCCTACCCTGTTGTTCCCAGCTCTGTCCCCAGACAGATCAGCAGAGACGGTGCCTGCTCCTTGACTGACCTCCGACCTGAGACGTACCCCACCCCCAGCTCTCTCACCCACTCCTCAAAGGGCGCCTTTAGAGACCCTTTTCCATCCAGGTGCCCACAGATGTCCCTCATACAGCAGGGGGTTCCAATCTAAGCACAAGTCTCCCAGATAACAGTAAGTATATCTCAATTGAGAAAACAGTGTTTAATTAAAGTAATTACAAGAACTAAAAACTACTACGTACTCAATGTGGAAAATAGGAAAAGGACAGGAGAAACACAAAAAGGAAGAAATCATGGGTAGTGTAGTGTCTTAGTTTGGGTTCTCCAGAAAAGTCTGAGACAAGGATTTGATGGCAAGTAGTTTATGTGGAAAGTGATCCCTGAAGATAGTGATAGAGGATGAGGAAGTGAGGCTGAGAAGGGAAGAAGCCAACATGGGTGTCACCAAGCAAGTCACACCGAGGGTAACTGAAGCCTAAACTCAGCCACCCAGTATACAATGTATCCCTTAGGGTTACCCCACCTGCTGGTGGGTATTTACATACCAGTTTCTCTCAGTCATTGGTCATGGGCTGGTGGGGGAAGGGAGGCATTAATGATCCTGCACTTCTGACCTGCCCAATGTGCAGACAGAGCCTGTTGTGGGCCCAAGAAACCCCTCAGGCAAAGAGATACCACTGCTGGCAGTTGAAACTCTGGCCAGAATATTCCACAATAAGACCAAGGGGGCCGGGCGCGGTGGCTCACGCCTGTAATCCTAGCACCCTGGGAGGCCGAGGCAGGCGGATCACTCAAGGTCAGGAGTTCGAAACCAGCCTGAGCAAGAATGAGACCCCGTCTCTACTATAAATAGAAAGAAATTAATTGGCCAACTTAAGATATATATAGAAAAAATGAGCCGGGCATGGTGGCGCATGCCTATAGTCCCAGCTACTCGGGAGGCTGAGGCAGAAGGATCCCTTGAGCCCAGGAGTCTGAGGTTGCTGTGAGCTAGGCTGACGCCACGGCACTCACTCTAGCCCGGACAACAAAATGAGACTCTGTTTAAAAAAAAAAAAAAAAAA